>JAJLRP010000009.1:0-289825 GCA_030567085.1 Hermanozyma ubatubensis | reverse complement strand
CCTAAAAACATCCGTACCTCCTAAAAACATCCGTACCTCCTAAAAACATCCGTACCTCCTATTGCGTCTAATGAGGTAGAATGCACGGTTTCACAAGTACGACGGATTTTCGGCAATATTTATCTCCTTGAAGCAATACATATATTTAGAACACATTAAGGTTTTCATGGAGATCTGGGCACTCTTACCTTTCACTTCCCCAAGTTGGACTCACTAAAATTATTTTGCAGAATCGAAATAACGATATTGAGGTATATACATGAATATAACCTTATTAGACCCCGTTGCGCCCTCGTATGCCGTCGTCACCTATTGTACTGGAAGCAAATAATGAATTCAGCATACTGTCTGGCCATAACATCAGATGCAATTGAATCAATTGAGTTATGGGACTGTCTCCCATGTCGTTAGCCAAAGGTTCAGAACAAGTGTCTCCTTTTAAGGTGCCAGCACCCAAATCAACAACGAATTCTCCAATTCTTGTTGCTGGCGGACAAATGTTCAGGATTCCAGAAATGATTTTCAAAGCATCATTTACGTCCTTGCGCCAAGAAGATGCGTGTTGAGAGACTGGATCAGATTTCAAGCTCACCAATGGCATTAACATGGCTGGAATTAAGAAAAAGAGAGAGTACCAAGCGTCCATGCGTGTACGATTGGTCTCATCCGTCCAGAAAGCAGACATGAGTCCAATAGTGGACCTGCACTCTTGTAAGCAGACCCTTGCCGCTTCAGTGGCGAATTCATTCTCGGTGGGAGAGTCTTTTTGTCCCAAAAGAAAACTGCGATACATAAGTATTCGAAGATTGCTACATCTCCAATGTAAAACAGCATGGGCGAGTTCGAATTCGTTTTTTAAATTCGCACCAGTCGCGAAATATGTTGGTATCATACTTTCCCATCTCTTGATGTAGTTATCATCCCATTGAAGTAGCTCGTTGGCCGATGGATACGGATCGCTAATAATTCTCTCGTAGATACCATTGGTAAAAAGATGAAAGAGCGCTTGTAGCCGTAGGCTCGAGTAAATGGTCGGGCCATTCTCCGACAGTGGCTCTCGCTTCGAACTTTTGGTCACGTAGACATCAAGTGTGTTCGTCGGGAGCTTCAGATCAATTCCGGCACTTGGAATTCCCAAGGGCCTACCAAAGGTGATTGTCTGCCCACAGTCAAAAATGTAAATGCACCACCAAACCCTTCGCCGTGTTTCAGCATCGAAGATGGACTCATCCGGAAGTTCAAAGTCCTTATGTAGACCAAGGCCCATGGCCATTCTAACTGCAAGACCCATATAGTTGTAGCCCGAGTTTGGGCGATCGCGCTTCTGTAGGTAGTTGGATATCAACGTGAGCGTTTGCACAATCGTTAAATTTCCACGTTCTAAGTCTTCAATGTTGAGCCCTTTCTTGGCTAGGTCAAATAGAGCAAGATCATCATTTTCCTCTGGATTTGTTGCTCCAAGGAAAGATCCAATTGCAGCAACAATGTACATTAATGAGTTCCATCCACTAGGAGATGGGATCACCTGGTGTAAGCAAGCCATAAACAGAGGGCGGTGCACAATGGGATACAGGACATGGTAGGTTCTGAAGTATCTCTCAATATATGATTCTAAGTTTTCGAGCTTCGGCACCGGCTTGTATTTCTGTCCGGACTGGGCACCTCCTGGGGTACTATTCTTCCTCTGGTGCAAGAATAGACCTCCGCCAACTAGACCCAAAAGCGCAGCACTCAGGGTAGAGCCTAAATAGCTGCTCGAATTAGCTGTTGCCATGCCATCAATCATTGTTGGCAGGGAATCTTCTTCGTTCTTTCGTCTCTCGTCCCACGTAAACTTTGATTCGGGTGTCGAATCGGAGCACCTTTGAATGTGCGTGCTGAAATCCTTTTGCCGGTTTTCAGAAATTGATGCATAGGAAAGTAGTTGAGGAACCTGAAGCATCCTGTCTCTTTGGGGTGATTCAGACTCAGCGGGCTGATTATGAAAGCTTTCCAACGAGGGAGGTGCAGAGCGTGCTGGGTTAGTAGTATTGACTTGTTCAATAACTCCTCCCTCGCTTACTCTTTTCACTGCATCTTCTATATTGAGAGAAGGTGCCACGGTTGCCAAGATATTCTTCAAATATCGAGCTTCCTTCTCTACCTCGCCGAGGTGTTTTCGAGTCAACGGTGACTTCTGTGGAAAATCATAGCTGCACTTGTTTTTTGATTTCAAGCACGTCGAGCATACAGGAAGTTCCCTAGTGCATCTAACTCTTCGCCGCCGGCAGCAGACACATGATACAGAGCTCATGGAATTTAGAGCTTAACATCTGGGGTCAGCCGCGGGGACGATCGCGCACCTGCAGTCCCACTTGAGTGTAGAGTTCCTAGTCCGCGGAGCCATTATATACGGATGAAGTAAGAATAAATGAACTTGTAAAACCTTTTATAATTAAGATAAACTATCTCTAATTCCTTCTTTTTCTAGCTGACATCTGTCCTAGCTTTATATAGACCCCTCAGGTCTTAACTTAGTCTCTGTGTCTTGTATGTGTGTCACTTCATCATCAGTTACATGATTCCATTACTATCCTCTTTCAGCCCCACAATGGGTCTGTGACACATCTATACTCTCCTCTTTTAAGTATGAGGTGTTTCAGTTATTGCCTTATAAACTGATCTCCTGTATATAGACCAGGAGTCAGATTACTGCGCTCAACATTGAGCGCCGCCCCACAAAACTGTGAACTCAAGAGATCAAGATTCTCAAGAAAGAGACAGTCTACTCGTAGTCCTCTACTTTCATGGTTCGCAAATTTAGTTCACTATTTTCAAGTATACAATTCGTTTCAGGAAAAACAGACAGAGTTTACACTTTGGAAGCCGTTTGACGTAGCCACTCACAACTCCTTTGCTTAGTGACAGCGCCATACTATACTCGACTAACCTCCTCCACGTGCTCCACAGCACCTTTTGCAGACAAATCGTCGTGCACAAGAGACAAAGTATCGGCGTCAACTCCATCAAAAAGCGTTGAAATTTCCTCCAACGAGTATCCCTTTGTTTCTGGATAAAACAAGTAGGTATTCAAAATCACAAATATCAAAATAACACAGAAAATAATGTAGTACTTCCATCCGATGTTGTCCAAGGCTATTGAGTTGCAAAAGGCTGCAATGATCAATGCCCCGTAAACACCCATGAGCTCTACCGTTATTCCTTTAGATCTGAGTCTGTAGGGGAAAATTTCCGTGGGGTAGCCCATGAGCAAAGGCGTATACGCTATATCGTAGTGGAAGTAGTAGATGAAAATAAAGGCAACCACGGCTTTTCCAGCCGCTGCATCTCCCCTTTCATCAAATACTGCAGAACAGGCAGTCCATATAACATATGATAAGAACATACCAATTCCTGACCAGAGAAACAATGGTCTTCTTCCCAATTTGTCAACGAGCAAGGCAGCTGAGCAGGCAGCCAAAAGATTGAAAATCTGGAGGAGTCCATTTATCAAAGTCTGCATGGACGAGGAGTGAATTCCAATCGTATCCAACACAAGTGAGAGGTAGTAGCTCACCACGGCAATACCATTCCATTGAGCAAGAATTCCTAGCGAGAGGGCAACGTAAGTTCTCTTGCGATTTCCGGGAGTAGCAATCAAGTCAGTCCAACGCGTTTGTTTGGATTCTTTCTCCATTTCTAAAGCTGCAATAATCTCACTCATCTCGATATCAATAAGAGGGTGCGATTCTTCCCCGCCGACGTGATGCCTGACCAATATAGCTCGAGCTTCCTCGTGTCTACCCTGGGAGATTAGCCACCGGGGACTTTCAGGTACAAAAGCAATAAACAGGAGTTGAATAACGGGGTAACCAGCTTGCAAAATTGCGGGGATCTTCCAAGCCCACATTGTTGTTTTCTCGCTTGTTCCATAGCATGCCCATGACGCAAGAATGGCGCCCAAGTAGTAACAACACCAATACAAGGACGTCATCTTTCCTCTGTACAAGGGATATGAAACCTCTGCAATCAATAGTGGTGCCGGCTGAACAGCAAGCATACCTGCTGCACCAACCACAAATCGAGACACAATCAATTGTGCTAAAGTGTCACCAGTGGCTTGAATAATCGTCGCCACGATAACACCAAGAAGCCCAATTCCCAATACCATACGACGACCTAAATAATCAGTAAGCCAGCCACAAAATGGTAATACAACGAAGCAGCCTACGTTCTGTGCTGCGTTGACAAATCCCAACATTGTTCCATGTGGGTGGTTAAAGTCCAGTTTCCACTTAGAAATAGACTGAAGCCCGTTCATTAAGGAGCCATCATACCCTGCGGTTGCTGAAGAAAGCAAAGGCACAAGGAGGATGAGATTGAGCCGTAAAAGGTGAGGAACCTTCAACCAGATCTTGCCGTAGTCGGGAAGCACCCGGGCGATATTGGGTCCTACAATCTCGTGTACAGGGGTATTTTCGAAGAAAATTTTCATTGTAATTACTATTACACCTCTACGTAAACCCAATATATATCCCCGAGTTGACGCTGCCAAAAGTTGTTGAGGTTCGTGAAGACGGGTTACCCCACATTTCGGGTGCAGACGCGCGAACGGTACAAAATGACGAGGGCACGGGAAAGGGAGACAATTACACCACTCCTCACGATTCCCATTCCGAAATCGGAGATTAATGTGGCAACAGAATACATCTTCGCCTCTTTGCCGAGCGAGGTTATTGTCAAGAGGGGCATGTAGCAATTATAACATGATCCTATGGCTCTGTGGGGTCTTTTCTTAGTAGTGGCTAAAATTGTGTGTTGCATTTCTTGTATTGCATTTTTCTTACTTATGGACAACAGTATCCACCATCTACAACGAAGTCGCTTCCAGTGGTGTAAGTCGACGCCTCGCTGGCTAAGTACAAGTACACACCCTTCAACTCTCTAGGGTCTGCATCCCTCTTCATAGGACACATCTGGTACCAAGCTTCTTTCATTTCGAAAGGGCAATCTCCCGAAATAGCAGTGTCGATGTATCCTGGGGACACAGAGTTCACTCTGGCAAACTCTACCCACTCTACCGCCAAGGATTTTGCCAAGTGAATAATTCCAGCCTTAGCCGCATTGTAGCACGCCTGCTGTTGAGGAATGTTCACTACGTGTCCCAGCATGGAGGCAGTGAAAATCAAGTTTCCTTTTTTCTGTTGCTTGAAAACCTCTCCAGCAGCCCTCGCGCAGTAGTACGCTCCATTGAAGTCTGTGTTCACCACATCGTGCCATTCCTCTAAGGACTGGTCGAGACCCCCGGCTTTTGCTGGAATTCCAGCGTTTGCAATCATGACGTCCAATTTCTTGTAGTCTTTGACCACCTGGTCCACCCCAGCCTTGACCTGATCGTAGTCGCGCACGTCTACTTGATATGTTTTAGCAACAATACCGTGCTTTCGTTCCAATTCTGCTGCCAAGTTTACGGCGGCAGTGCTATTGTGGTACCAAAGGGCCAAATCGGAACCCGCTTCTGCAAGACCGCGAGCAACTTCGTGAGCAATTCCTCCCGAAGCACCGGTAATAACACTGACTTTTCCTTTCATTGAGAACATCTCAAACACGGAGTCCGAGAGCACGGGGTTTGGTTTTCTAATAGATTTCATCGTTGAGAAATGTACAATAGGCGTTTGAAACCCATTTATACTCACGCCTGGCTAAGTCAAAGTTCTCCATAAAAAGTGGGGTCGCGTCGCTGGTGCGCGAGCGAGCGAACTCCTCGATCAGCATGCCAGCGGGGCCACTTGCGAGCCTGGAATGCTCGCTATAGCCGACTCTTTGCAGGCAGAATTATGTGGCTTATGCTTTCTTTTTCGTCGATTTTCTACACGATTTTGGTTCTTTCGTTTATTGGACGCCGGCAATGACTACCTTTACGACGTCCTTGCGGCCCTCCTTCACCAACTTGAAAGCGTCTTCGGCCTCCTCGAATTTAAACCGATTTGTGATCAACCTTTTGACGTCAACTTTCCCCAATGCCACCAATTCCACCGCCGTGGGGTAAACACCAGTGCTGTATCTGATGCTTCCTGTCCAATTGAGCTGCTTCACTAAGGCTTCGGTGACTGGGAAACTCACAAACTCTTTGCCCATTCCAGCTTGAACAAATACGCCTTCTGGTTTCGCCAAGAATATCCCTGTTTGGATGCATGCCTCGGCCCCCGATGCCTCTAAAATGACACTCGCACCCTCTGCTGGAATGTCAGCCGCCTCCTTGATACTCTGCGTTACTCGTTTTGCAAACGCCTCTGGGAGTTCGTCCTTTTCGGGAAATGGCATTTTGAAGACTTCATCTGCGCCAAATGTTTTTGCAAATTTCAATCTCGACTCGTCAATGTCCACACCCACGACTTTTTTGCACCCAAACGCCTTCGCCACTGCCTGGCAAAGTAACCCAATTGGGCCACATCCGAAGACAACCACAACATCCGTAGCTTTTATTACTGCTCTCTTGCAAATCTGCACTGCCACACTCACAGGCTCAACCATTGCAGCCTCTTCCATGGACATCGAGTCAGGGATCTTGTAGCAGTAGTCGTATGCAACGGTATAGTACTTTGCCAAAGTGCCGTCCCAAGGTGGAGTGGCTGCAAACACCATATCCTCACAATGATTATACTTGCCATCTCTGCAGAAGTTACAGAATCTGCACGGCACGCCAGGCTCAATGGCAACTCTATCACCAACAGCAAGTGTTTTGACCTCGGCACCAATTTCCTTCACCACTCCACTCAGTTCGTGGCCGAGAACCATAGTTTGGCCGGGCTGTAAAACGAATTTCCCGATTCTTCCCCTCTGCCAGTAATGGACATCGCTGCCGCATATTCCAGTCTGTTTGACGTGCACACGGACATCTTTGGGACCAAGAGGAGAAAGCGGCCTGTTTTCGAATTGCACGTCCTTGACAGCTTTGAGCACAAACGCGGGATTTGTTTCTGATAAAATCGACAGAGGCATTGAAATAACGACTTCGAAATTTTCAGCAGAAGTGGCAATTGCATCGGCCCTCAGCGATTTATACAGAGCGCTCGCTTGCCGGACTCCGATGCCCCGCACTTCCGACAACTATAAATCTGGGTATGGAGCATCTAGGTCTGGCATGGAGGAAACGGGCCTAGCTGCGCGAGCAAGGCAACTTCTTTCGCAGTCAAAAAAACGCCGAATTGTTATTGCCGTCGGCGGGATTCCCGGCTCGGGAAAAAGCACAGTCTGCAAAACCGTTGTCAATATCTTAAACCAAGACTCGCCTGATTTTGCCGTCGTGGTTGGCATGGACGGCTTTCACCTCCCTAGACGGACTTTGGACCGCATGCAGAACCCCGAGTTTGTTCATGCGAGGCGGGGAGCGCCTTTCACGTTTGACGGTGATGCGGCTGTTGCATTTGTGGGGCTGTTGCAGTCAGACAAGGAGGCTTTGCAAACAATTTCCGCTCCGTCGTTCGATCATGCTCTCAAGGATCCCGTGCCAGATGGTATTCGCATTCCTGTGCAAACGTCCATTGTGTTCGTAGAGGGGCTATACGTGCTAATGGACCAAGAGCCGTGGAGCCGAATCTCTTCTTTGGTTGACGAGAGTTGGCTTATTTCCGCTGATCGCTCCATAGCATGCGAGCGCGTTGCAAATCGCCATTTGGAGTCCGGGATTGAGCCCGATATAGCGTCTGCATATAAGCGAGCTGACTTCAACGACGTGCCAAATGGGGAGATGATAATGAGAAGGCTAGGAAGACACGATGTGATTTTCGACAACAGCAATAGTTCAATTTCCTAGTGCATTGAATCAATTGGTTTTACTCTTACTTCTGGTCAACACGGCCCCGACTTACCACTGCAGGATGTCAAAAAATGGCGCAAGCCGCGTTTCTGTCAAAGCTGATGTTCCCCACCATGCATGGCCGCATGCAGGGGACCGAGCCGTTACCCCACGAGTGCTCTGATCTCCGTTGGCGATGGGGCGGGGTGTATAGTAGCGAATATAAAATCCGTGAAAATTTTGCTATTCTGTTATCTTTCCTTATTCAACATGCTATTCCAGGACCCCGACGCCCCTGTCCTTCAGCAGTTCTCTCTCAGCGGAAGTGTTTCGCTAGTGACCGGTGGATCTAGAGGAATCGGCCTTGCCGCCGCAATCGGGTTAGCAGAAGCGGGCTCCGATATAGCAATCACGTATAAAAGCTCTCTGGTGTCGACAATTTCTGAACTCGAAGAGAGTTTTCTGAAGTTGGGTCGTCGATTCAAGGCCTACAAGTGCAACGTACTGATTAAAGCAGAGATCGAGTCTTGCGTGCAACAAGTCTACGCTGATTTTGGGTCCTTGCATGTCGTGGTGGCTAATGCGGGCATTGCAATTCACGAAGCAGCAGAAGATACCACAGAAGAACAGTTCAGAGAAGTGATGGGGGTGAATCTCGACGGTGCGTACTTTACGGCGCAGGCTGCCGCCCATATTTTTAAGAGGCAACAAGAAGAGAAGCATTTCAAGCAAGGACGTCTCATCTTCACGGCGTCGATCTCTTCGCAAATTGTCAATTTCCCCCAGAAGCAGGCTGTTTATAATGCGTCGAAAGCAGGTGTTGTCCGCCTTGCAAAATGTCTAGCAGTTGAGTGGATAGACTTTGCTCGCGTCAACTGCGTATCTCCAGGATATATTGCGACCGACATGTTGGACATTCACCCTGCAGAATGGAGAGAGACATGGTTTCTGATGATTCCGGCTTCAAGGCTCTGTCAACCATATGAACTCAAGGGCGTGTATGTGTTTTTGGCCAGCAGTGCATCATCATATGTGACAGGTGAAGAGATCACTGTAGGTGGAGGCTACACCTTGACTTGACGGTTGGGTCAAAAGCGTTTGTCAGATTTCTGAACTCAGTCATTGAATTTTTAGATGCATCTTGCTTGCGGTACATTCGTGGCTCAGTGCCACAAAAAAGTTGTATTGGGGCAATATTCTCGCGAGTACCAATAGCCTTCTATATAGACATTAGATTCAAACTGTCAGGGTTACAGCTCTCAAAGATGTCTTTCTATTTTTCGTAGAAGAATCCAAGGCGTCCCTGCGGTAAGATGCATTGACCGCAATCGTTGCTTTCGACTAATTGCTCAACTCGGTTAGTTATTCCAATTCCCATTTAAATTTATACCCTTGTGCTTTCTTCTTTTGACGACAGGCTGCCATTTGCTTTTCCCATGAGGTTGTCTAATTCATAAAGCTAAGTGCTGTAGTTAACGCACATACCTCCAGAATTCCACCATAAGTCACTAGCGAGACTACTACTCTGCAGCAAATGCACATCGCATTATTCAGAGAATCCCCTTTGTTTGCATTTTCATCATGGAGTTTTTTTGTTTTCTTTCATTCGAGATTTTAAGGTTTCCAAAGTTATTAGCACTTTTTTCCGCCGCGAATTGTTCTGGCATGCGCTGTCGAGATTCGACCAAACTGACAATCAGAACGGCCAAATTGCATAGTATGATTTCACCGTTGATACACACAGGCAGATCATTGCAAATTGTTCTGTGCATGAATTTACGTACATGGGCTAAGTATCGATTTCTAAAATGCATCTTAAGAACAATGAGGCGAAAGGATTCTCAAGTCACCAAATGCTATTGATATTTAACCAAAAAAGGTGAGTTTTAATTATTTTAGTGGTCTATTGAACTGGCTGCATCTTCAATTTTCGGCAAAACTCCTCGAATAGGCATTGTGCGTTAACGCTCAATATCTTCAACGACACACGTGGGAAACACCACTGCAAAGCGGAACACGGAGCATTACTCATAACTCGTCATGCGCCATTTCGAAATCCTGTTCCAGCCCATCCTCTCCGACCTCGCGCTCAGCCCTGTTTGTCTTGAGAATCACTCGTCTATAGCTCCTTGTACTACCATTGGACACTTCGAGAATGATATGATATTCTTTGCAATTCTCGAGAGGTCTCCCAAGGATATTGATACATGCGTTCTTGAAACTGGGTGCTTTTAAGCGAACGACAGCAGCATTCTCCGAAATGGTTTCAATAGGAATCTCGGGCACCTCATTGACGCTACCTTGTGTTGTAGTCACTTCGCGATAATGAAACCACTTGAAACTCAAGTCACGGCTATTGAGATCGTACGAGTTAGATGCATCCAAAAACAACTCCTCGTCGACCTCAACATTTATATTCAATGGATAGAAGCTTTCTGAGCCGTTTATGGAAATTACAGGCTGATGAGGCGCATCTTTGAAATCACTGACAGTCCATTGCATTCTAACCTGGAAGTCTCTTTGAAAAGCCTCTCTCCACCTCCAAATTGTGGCTTTATTGCTGAAATAAAGCCTTCCGTCCTGTCCTGTAACAAGATCAGCCGTATCTGAATAGAGTTTCAGGTAGCCAGATATATCTGTCGGAACGTATCTTCCTCCCCAACCGCCGTATTCAGGGTGCAGAGGATCATTGAGACCATTTGGTAAAACAGACAACAACGAAGGGGTGTCGCCTTCCATTATGTACATAGGCTCGGGATATACCGCACCTAATGGTCCTATAGAGCGAATATTAGTATTTAACCACTCTTTGCTCACTAGTTCGCTATTGGGTCCCCCCGCATCGAATGGAGACAAGATTTCGCCAGACACACCTACCCAAGCAGCAATGCCGTAATGATTGAATCCATGCACAGACGCAATGTACCTAAGCTGAGGATAGTTTATTCTAATCCATGATCCAGCATTGTCCTGGTCCGAGATAGAATAGACGAACATTTTAGAGACGAGCAGCTGAAGTTCGTCGTCACTCAAGGTGGCAGATGCTTCCTTAAGAGCTTCTGCAAGAACGCCTGCACCTCCCCAGATCAAAACATTCATTTGTTCGTCCTTGTCAAGTTGTCTCACAGCAGTAAGTAATGACTTTGCACCATTGCTGATTTCTGGCCTTTTGAATGCTTCCAACCCGTATTCGGGATGTCCAGATGTTACAATACTGCGCAAATAATCTGCAGTGGGGTAAGTCTTTGAGTGCTGAAGAAGGCGGGGATGGACTTTTTCGTAGGCATCCAAAATGGGATAGATGTCCTCTTCATGGGTTGAAGAATTGAGCCAATAGGATGTGGTGGCCACAATTCCATAAATGCTAAGTTCGTTAGAATAAAGCAAAAGCCTTACTAATGATTCAGCGTCGTCAGGTTCATTGCTCACGTCTGTCAAAACGAATACGTTCGGTCTTAGATCTTTTTCCGAAATTAGCGCAGCACAAATGCTGAACCACGCAAAAAGGCTAAGAATTTTCATTAGAGTACCATTCAGGAATTTGCTTTCACTTATGTTCCCGCGTTAAGCGGGGCATATGGCGACTAATGTTGCCATTTCTGGAATAGGCGCTTCCCACCAACTACAACGCGCTCACTATCTTAATATGCCGGCAAAGTCGGAGGAGAAAAACTAAATAAACTCTTCAAATCTTGTGGTTTTAGCTATGTTTCAGACAGGATTTATGACTATGCCATGAAAGACATTCCGCCGCATAAATCCAGTCGACTAGGCAATCTCATGATGTTCGATCTCAGCCTTTTCAGCGAGATAATTCTCCTCGTTCAGCTTTGAAGCCTCGGTTTGAGTTTTATGGAACTTTCTCAAGGCAACTCCACTACTGTAGAGCTCATCAATCTCGCGCATCGACCGTCCTTGCGTCTCCGGAGTGAAGAAGTAGAAGTATATCAAAAATAACACCGAAAATCCAAAAAAGACTAACATAGTCTTTGCTTGGAGGTTTGCGTTTGCTTCCAAGAACAAATATGGAATGACAAAAAGCCAAACCATTCCACTTATATTGGCGGATGAGAGGGCAATTCCAATAGTCTTTGTCCTTAAAGCAGCAGTGGGGTTCTCAGCAGCAATCGTATAACATATTGAACCTAATCCAAAGTTATACACTGCACCATAAAGTATCATAAAAGCAACCGTGGCTTTTAAAACACTTGGCTTATCCTGGCGTAACCCAGTAGTTCCTATCAACAAATCGATGATCACAATTGACAAGGTTCCCGAGAGAAGATGTTTTCTTCTTGGAAACTTGTCTGAAACATACCAGGCACACATGCATCCAACAATGGAGCAAACCTGGGCAGCGATAGTTAATTTGAAAGACATAGAATCGGTGTAGCCGGCAAGCTGGAACCAGTAGGCAGTGTACATTCCAGTGAAATAGGTACCTGAAAATGGGCAAAAAATGAAGGGCATGCAACTTGCAACGGTTCTCCTAAGATTCTTACCCCTGAAACAGTCCACATAAGTCGAGTTGGATGATTCAGACTCAGCTTGCTTGATTGCATCAGAAAGCACGGCAGCTTGATGAGTAGCATCAACAGGGTCTTGAAGAATCTTTACAAAAGCTTTGTGAGCTCTCTCAGATTTTCCCGTCAAGATTAAATACGCTGGTGACTCCGGAAGAGCTAAGAGTACGATGAGCGATATGATACAAAAGCCCCACTGGGCAGCAAAGATACCTCTGTACGCCCACCTGGTGGTGTTGTCGCTCTGGGAATAATTGATAATGAAGCAGATCAATGGTCCAATGGAATACGTGACATTGCAAAGATTCGTTGCTCCACCTCTCATCGGCAAAGGAGCAATGTCAGCAACGTACGAAACACACAGAGTCTGAATGATCCCCAAGCAAACACCGTTGAGTGTTTTCCCTGCCAAAAATACCTCGATTGTTGTGGATGCAAATTCAATACCGATAAATGCTATACTCGCAAGAAGCGCACCAAAGATGACCCAACGTTTTCCCCAACGGTCTGCAAGCCATGAGCCTCCCCATTGGCCAACAATCTGTGCTGCTAAGGGTACTCCTGACAAGCACGAAAGCCAACTTGCTGAAATCGCATAGGTACCATCGGGGCCCAAATCTCCAAAGTCTTTTCTAAAAGTGCTAATAGCTATGACGACGGTACCAGCCTGAGATTCGAATGTTGAGCAAATCATAATAAAAACAGCTCCAAGAACGAACAAAACCGCCCTAGGGTATTTTCTTATGGCCTGTCATTGAGTCATATGTGTGTCGACATAATCTGTAAAGCCCGCCACTCTCGCCAAATCATCGTTTGCGATGCTGCCGGCACTCTCTTGGTTCAGAGAAGTCTTCTGCATGACTGCTGACTCTTGTGAGGAGCTCATTTTCGACTAGGCTCTGATGATAGAGGGATCTTTGCAGAATATACATATATATATATACACGCCGCTAGTGTATGCGAAGACGCACAAACCCTGACTCGCAGATTGTGGGGTGCGTCTTGCATCGCGTCGGCGCTTTTTTGGAGATTCGGGGAACGCACGAAGTTTTCCTATCAGCTCTTTCGGAGAGGTAAATTTGTTACACAAACTACGAATATCACGGCGGTGTCCCACATATATTCTAGCCTGAGGCTCTTCATGAGATAGTAGTTGGCAATATAGTCAAAATTTCCAAGTTTCACGTTTTTGCCGCGCTCGCCCACATCCTATGCGTTTTAAGAAATTATAGCCGTCCCCGATCCTTTCGCGCGTCTCCTAGCACAGCGGGGCATCCGCGACCCCACGTTATTGAATTGACGCATTTTATGGGTAGGCGCCAAGAAAGCAGTTTCTTAGCGTCAGGATTTCCTATGGGTGAAAGTAGGAGCTGTTCGCCCTTCGTAGAATGAATTCGCCCTTTTTTCAATTTTACGGAAATTATGTCTTCCATGCGCAGAAAAGCACCCTCAGCCCGAGATAATTAGTGAGCCTGGGGCTTTGCAGCTTCCCGGCCTGCGTCACCCTCTTGTTTAAAACATTCGATGTGTCACACCAACTACACGTAGAATATCATCGCCTTGAGGGTGGATGGAATCGAATTCCGTAGAGAGAACATGAGGCAATATCAGAGGAACACTACCATCTGGAGTGTACGTGCAGATAACTTGACTCCATGTGGTAGTCGCTCCTAATAATATACCATTCCCTAAACACAATGTGAAGAACTCCACTTTACTGTAACTTCAGCGCAGTTGCTTTGCCACATGGAATCTGCTAAGTTAACACAAGAGCCGCCCAAATCGTACTTCGAATGTCGGCAAAGCATTGATACTTAGAACTGCATCATTGCAAACGCCACTCAGCAGAACCTACAATCTTGAACTGATGGTGAATCTCGTGAATGCAGCTTCAGAAAAGGAGATTCTTGAGTCTGACGTATTTATATGTTCAATCAAAAGATCAAGTCGTTTTATTCCGTTAGCTCACAACTCATCATGCGCGACTTCGAAGTTCTGTGCCATTTCAAACTCTGCAAACTCGCGCTCGCCCCTGTTTGTCTTGAGAATCACTCGTCTATAACTTCTGGTGCTGTCATTGGACACTTCGAGAATGATGTGATATTCCTTGCAACTCTCGAGAGGTCTTCCAAAGACATTGAAACACGCACCCTTAAAAGTGGGAGCAGTCAAGCGAACGATCGCATTGTGTTCTGAAACTTTTTTAATAGGAATTTCCGGCACTTCGATAATGTTGCTCTGAGTGGCTGTTACCTCACGATAATGGTACCACTTGAACTTAAGGTCGCGGCCATTGAGATCGCGTGATTTCGAGGCATCCAAAACCACCTCTGTCTCAACTTCGATGTCGATGTACAATGGTTCGAAGCTCTCCGAGCCATTCACATTTACCACAGGTTGATGAGCCGCTTCCTCGAAACCTGCAACGGTCCACTGCATCCGCAACTTAAAGTCCTTCTGGTATGCTTCTCTCCATCTCCAAATCGTAGCATGATTGCTGACATGAATTCTTCCATCTTCTCCAGTTACAAAATCTGCGGCATCACTATAGAGTCTCAGATAACCAGAAATGTCGGATGGTGTGTATCTTCCTCCCCATCCACCAAATTCGGGATGACGGGGATCATTGAGGCCATTTGGAAGAACATAGAGCAAAGATGGAGTGTCACCTTCCATATTGAACAACGGCTTAGGGTAGACTCCACCCAAGGGACCGACAGAGCGAATATTGTCGTCCAACCATTCTTTACTGACAAGATCACTGCGAGGGCCGCCGAAATCGAAAGGATTATATCTCTCTCCAGACACACCTACCCAAGTTGCAAGTCCGTACTGATTGAACCCATGCACAGATGCAATGTAACGCAATTGCGGGTAGTTGATTCGTATCCATGTCCCCGCATTATCCTGGTCCGAAATGGAGTATACGAGCATTTTCGCAACAAATTCTTTGACTTCATCATCTTCGAAAGTTGCGCTTACTTCCCTGAGGGCTTCAGCAATGACGCCCGCACCACCCCAGACGAGAATGTTCATCTGCTCATCTTTGCCAAGCTTCGACACAGCGTCAATTAATGCCTTGGCGCCCTTACTAATCTCATCCCGTTTGAGCGCTTCCAAACCGTAATCAGGATGACCAGAAGTGACAATGCTGCGCAAATAGTCCGCAGTGGGGTACGCCTCTGAATGCTTAAGAAGCAGTGAGTGCACCTCTTCGTAGGCGTCTAGGATGGGGTATATATCCTCTTCGTGAGTAGTGTAATTGAGCCAGTAAGAAGTGGTTGCAACAATTCCGTGAATGTTGAGCTCATTGGAATATAACAAGAGTCTCACGAGTGATTCGGCATCGTCTGGTTCATTGCTGATGTCGGTCAACACGAAAACATCGGGCTTCAAGTCTTTCTCTGGAATTAGAGCAGCACAAAGAGAGAACCAGAACAACGCCAATTGAAACTTCATTGCAGATTCACTTGGATGTTTTCCATTTTTTTTTAAAGTGGTTTGATGCGGGGCAGGTTGCGTCTAAAATTACCATAATGAGTAGACGCGCATCGTCGTGGGTGTCCCACGCAATTCGGTCATTGGGTCTAGGGTGCCGAGTTGCGAAAATTGAAAAAAAAAAAGTTGGGCGTCTCCAGTCCTGGAAAAGCCTGCCGCTGTCTTACGTGGATGTGGGTTGAGCATTTTACGTTGTTCATTCAAGCATATTCGTGATGCGCGATTTCTGACTTTTCAGCCATGTAACTTTCCTCGTTAATCTTCGAGCTCTCAGTCTGAGTCTTGTGGAATTTTCTCAAAGGCACTCCGGTTGCGTAGAGCTCGTCGATTTCGTGCATGGTCCTTCCCTGCGTCTCGGGAATGAAGAAGAAAAAGTATATCAAAAACAAAACCGAGAATCCAAAAAAGACCAACATCGTCTTAGCTTGGAGGTTCGCGTTTGCTTCCAAGAACAAGTATGGAATCACAAAACTCCACACCATTCCACTCATGCCGGAAGAAGAAAGCGCAATTCCCACCGTCTTGGTTCTCAAAGCAGCGGTTGGGTTTTCGGTAGCAATAGTGTAGCAAACGGAGCCGAGTCCAAAGTTGTAAATCCCGCCGTAAAGGATCATGAAAGCCACGGTTGTCTTCACAACGCTCTGGTTGGTACGGTTGATACCAGTTGTTCCAATTAACAAGTCGATAATCAAAATGGCTGTAGTGCCATAGATAAGATTCGATCTCCTTGGGAACTTACCCGACACAATCGAAGCAGCCAAGCATCCGAGAATAGAGCATACCTGAGCTGCTATGGTCAACTTGAATGACATTGACTCCGTGTAACCCGCAAGCTGAAACCAGTAAGAGGTGTAACTCGCAGTGAAATAGACACCTGAGAAGGGACAATAGATGAAGGGCATACAACACGCAATGGTTCTCTTCAAGTTTGTTCCTTTGAAGCAGTCGATATACGACGAGTTCGATGACAACTTCTCGGCCTCTTTCACCGTATCTTGGAGCACAGCACACTGCTGCGTGGCTTCCAACGGATCACCAAGAATTCTCATGTAGGCTTTGTGGGCCTTCTCTGGGTGGTCCTTCAAGACAAAGAATGCTGGCGACTCGGGAAGGACCAAGAGAATTCCAAGAGACACCACCGCAAATCCCCACTGCGCAGCGAAGATACTTCGGTACGCCCATCTTGAGAGATTGTTGCTCTGAGAGTAATTGATAACAAAACAGATCAATGGGCCAATGGAAAATGAGACGTTGCATAGGTTGGTGGCGCCTCCTCTCATTGGCAAGGGAGCAATGTCGGCAACGTAAGAGACACACAGGGCCTGGACGATTCCCAAGCAGAACCCGTTGAGAGTCTTACCAAGCAAGAAGATTTGGACTGTTTTCGAGGCAAACTCAATGCCCACGAATCCACAACTCACGACAAGCGCGCCAAAAATGACCCATCGCTTTCCCCAACGGTCAGCCAACCACGATCCAGTCCACTGCCCAACAATCTGAGCTGCTAATGGGACACCCGAAAAGCACGAGATCCACTTAGCGGCAATCACGTAGCTTCCGTCTGCCGCTTGGTAGCCGAAGTCTCGTCTGAAAGCGGTGATGGCGATGACAATTCCACCAGCCTGTGACTCAAAGGAGGTACAGATCAAAATGAAAACCGCTGCCAACACATAAAGAGACGCCCAGGGATATTTCCTGACCGCCTCCCACTGAGAGATGTGAGTATCAACGTAATCAGTGTAATGTGCGGTTCTGGCAATGTCATCTGGAACGTAGCCGATCGCTTCTTCCTGGTTCAGAGAAGTCTTCTGTGCGAGAGGAGTCTCTTGTGAGGAGCTCATGTTTAACCTGCTTTCAATGACAGAACCCATTGAACTGGTTGTATTCCTATTTATACACTCCGCTAGGTTTGCGAAGGCGTAAACCCCGGTCGCAGATTGTGGGGTGCGTTGGGCATCGCGTCAACACATTTTTGGATAGTCCCGCAACGGCCAATATTTCTACCCAGGGCTGTCGGATTGCGAACATTGGTATTCAAAGGATGACTAGCAACCTCGCCGTGAAGAATATTCTAGTCTGAAGCACCTGACCGAAGATTAATTGGCAAAACAGTCAAAATTCCATTCACCTCGCTCTTGCCGCGCGTGCACTAATCTCATCCGTTTTAAGAAATTATAGCCGCCCCCGGTTCTCTCGCGCGTCTGCAGAGGCGGCGGGGCATTGGCAACCCCACATTATCGGCTAAGATGTCCATAACCATACTTGATTGCCGCTAAAATTGGTTGGTGTATTTTGGGTGTACAACCTTTCAGTCTTTTTCCTGGCAAGAATATAAGTCGTGGTGTTGCTTTTGCTTTCTACCAAATGACTACATCTACTATCAAGTTCTCTCACTCAGAGAAAGCCTTCAATGACTACTTCCTCAAAGTTTTTAGAGTCTTAATCGCTGACTTGGTTCAGCAGTACAATGGAGGCCACCCAGGAGGGGCAATGGGTATGGCGGCAATTGGGCTCGCCCTATGGAAATACGTGATGGTGTACGCCCCTAATGACCCTCTGTTTTTTAACCGAGATAGGTTTGTGTTGTCCAACGGCCACACTTGCTTGTTTCAGTATGCATTTCAGCACTTGGTGGGCTACAAGCACATGACCCTAGAGCAGCTCAAAACATACCACTCAGATAGCTTGGAGTCGTTCTGTCCCGGTCATCCTGAAAACGAATTTCCAGGCATTGAAACCACAACGGGACCTTTGGGTCAAGGAATTGCCAATAGTGTGGGGCTCGCGATTGCTTCCAAGAACTTGCAGGAAACCTACAATAGGCCCGGATTCGACGTAATTACCAGTCACATCTATTGCATGGTGGGAGATGCATGTCTTCAAGAAGGTGTTGCCTTGGAATCTATCTCTTTGGCTGGTCATCTTGGGCTCGGCAACTTGACCGTTATATACGACAACAACCAGATCACTTGCGATGGGCCGGTCTCGATAACAAACACCGAGGACATCAATGAGAAGATGCGTGCATGTAATTGGGAAGTGATGGACATTGCCGATGGCTCCAACGATGTTGAGGCCATTGTTGAGGCGCTTTCTCACTCCAAGTTTTCGGACAAGCCAACATTCATCAATGTGCACACAGTCATTGGTGTAGGCACCAGCTTGGAAGGAAACGCTGCAGCTCATGGTGCCGCGTTTGGGCAGGCGGAAGTTGAAAGGTTGCATTCCCAATACGGTTTTGACCCTCAGACTAAGATCCATATCCCTGAGGATGTGTACGAGTTCTTCTCGCAGTTACCGGCTCAAGGAGACAAGCATATCCGGGCTTGGAAAGATCTAGTTTCGAGATATGGCCAGGAACATCCCGAGCTCGCCAAAGACTTTGCTCGCAGAGTAGAGGGAAAACTTCCGGACAACTGGGAGAGCCTCATTCCATCTACTTTCTCTGCGGACGATACACCATCCAGACAGTCTAGTGGACTTGTCATAAACCCACTTGCGCAGAGTATCAACTCGTTCATGGTGGGAACAGCCGACCTCACTCCTTCTGTACATATGGCATACAAAGGTCGGGTGGATTTCCAGAACCCAAATGGCCCCTCTGAAGGAAGCTACTCAGGGCGATACATCCATTATGGAGTAAGAGAGCACTGTATGGCTGCCGTTGCCAACGGCATTGCCGCATTCCGCAGAGGCTGCTTCATTCCGTGCACATCGACGTTTCTCATCTTTTATCTCTATGCTGCGCCCGCTGTTCGCTATGGCGCCTTGTCCAAGTTCCAGGTTATTCATGTTGGAACTCACGACTCGATTGGCCTCGGCGAAGACGGGCCCACTCACCAGCCAATCTCGCTTCCGATCCTTTTCAGATCCATGCCAAACATGAACTTCGTGAGACCTTGCGATTCAAACGAAACGGCGGGCGCTTGGGAGGCTGCCATTGGCTTGAAGGATACCCCCTCCATTATTTCGCTCTCGAGACAGAAGCTCAAGCAGTATCCGCAAAACTCCAAGCGCGAGTTGGTGTCGAAAGGCGCGTACATGTTTAGCGAGGTAGCAGATGCCCAGTTGAACATCATTGGCGTGGGGGCGGAGATGCAATTCGCCATGGAGGCTGCACAGATCTTGAATTCCGAGGGGATTCGATGCTCTGTCATTTCTTTCCCGTCGTATTACCTTTTCGAGAAGCAGCCCGTGCAGTACAGGAGAGACTTGTTGAAGAGATCAAATATCCCAACCGTTGTTGTTGAGGCGTTTGCACCTCACGGGTGGGAGAGGTATGCTTCTGCAGGTGTGAATATGAAAAGCTTCGGAAAGTCACTTCCTGGCAAGCAGGCCTACAAATTCTTTGGATTTGAGTCCAACGCCATCGCAGAAAAGTCGAAGAAATACTTGGATCTCTGGACCAGAAGCCACGACGTTCGCCATGAATTCGTGGATCTTTAGAAAGAATGCATGGAGTTAGTCACCTTATATGTAGGACAGATGAGACCGCCTGCGTGGGCGCCTAGTTTACACCAAAAAAGTGGGGTCGTGTGGAGATCGGCGCACGCACCAGCCTCACGGTATATAATGGTAGCGATTCTGCCTCTCATGGGACATGTCTTCTGTGAGAAAACGCACCGGGTGCCTCAATTGTAGGCGAAAACACAAAAAGTGCGATGAGGTCAAACCCCTGTGCTCACTTTGCCTGAAAAGAAAAGAGAACTGTCGATGGCCGCTATTACATGGCCGATTCCACAAGAACTCGTTGAGCACATATGCCAACAAGCTACCCCCCAAGAAAACGCTCTCGCTGATTTCTTCCGCGGCAAGCATTAATCTCTACTCCGGGAGGCTTATTGAGAATCTCAACAAGATGAAGTTCGGGTTTGAGGTCTCTCTCAAGGAGGGAGCGAACAGGACTAATGATGGACAACAAGAAGCAGCCGGAAGGATTGGCTTCGCCTTAAGTCCTACTACCCCTCTTGCGATCACTTATATGGACAATTCCGTATCCTCGCAGGGCCTTGAAATCTCCTCTCAGGACTTTCCAAATCAGAACGGGGTACGGGGTTTCGTTCGAGAAAGCGAGGAAACCAGCCAGTTTTCCTCCCCGAAATTTGGCCTCAACCATATCTTGAACCCTGAAGACACTAATGGCAGACGTGGATCCGAACGAGACGGCCCGGTTCTTGATAACACCTCCGACATGAGTTATCCTGTCTCCGATGATATCATGGAGCCATTCATGCTTTATTCTGAGTTTCACAGCACTCTTCGAGACTACATGTTCCTGAATGCCGGCGCTCCAGATTTTGGCATGCCATTGCAATCGTCAGCGTTGAATGACGAGCTAGCCTCGCTGCAGCGACCAAAAAGACCGGACATGGACGTTTCCCAGTCAGAGCTTGGGAGAAGAATCCAAGAGTTCACAGAGTCTTCGTTGGAAACGCAGTTTGACCTCGCAGACTTCTCTCCGATGCAAAAACTACATCTCTACCAGAATTACGTGACTGAAATCGCTCCGTGGTTGGACATGTTTGACATGTACCGAACATTTGGAACCTGTATTCCGCATTTGGCTTCCACTAATAGAGCGTTGCTCTACTCCATCTACGCCATCTCCTCTAGGCAATTGGAGTTGACGTCGGCACCCTATCTGAAGCCACTCACCTTGAGACTATATCAGGAGGCGTTAAAGGAACTCATACCCACAATAAATAAGGCGGCCGATTCAGTGATGATTTCGTCGTGTGTCTTATTGTGTGTTTTGGAGATGATGTCCTCATCGCCGAATGAGTGGCGGCATCACTTGGATGGCTGCGCTGCTCTATTCATGGCCAACGACATAAACGGATTCTCAGATAATTTGGACAAGGGTCTATTTTGGTGCTATGCTCGCATGGATATCTGCTCTGCACTCATCAGTGAGACCACGACTTTGATACCATCAGAGAATTGGCTTCCAAAGAATGTGGCCATGGAGCAGCTGAAAATGTGCTTCCTAAAGTCTGGCAGCATTGACATGTACGCCAATTACATGGTCTTTCTTTGCTCTAGAGTTCTCAATTTGATATCCACAGAGGCTTTGGACTACGATGAACAGTGGAAACATTTATGGGACGAAATCATACAGTGGCGAGTCGACCGCCCGCAAGAGCTTCAGCCCTTGGCCGAATATGATGATACTCCGTTTCCCGGGATTCTATACTTGGTTGGACCAGCCATATCGTCGAATCAGCTATACCACATGGCAATCATTCTACTAACGGACTCAAAGCCCCATCGCTTCAAGATCGAAGCTTCTCAGCATATTGTATGTTGCTTTATCAAAATTTTCGCTAGCTTCTACTAACCGCAGAAATCCACCATTTGGCATGCCAAGCAGATTTGTGGCATCAGCTTGCACAATACCCACCAGTACGTATCCACCTTGCTTTTCAGAGAAAATTACACTAACTCATAGCGGCTGCTGGAACAATGCCCTCCAGCCATTATGGGTCGCGGGCAAGCATTTGAGCAGTGATCAGGAACACGAGATAATATTGGGACTTCTTGAGCAGATTGAGCAAGCAACTGGATGGCAGATGAAATTTAGAGCAAACGACTTAATTAAGTACTGGAGTGGCCAAAAAATGAGTTGAGGTCTTTCGGGATGTGATGCACAAGTCTAAAGCAGCAATCGAGACTCACAAGTGGGTGGCATTCAAAGCAATATTATGTTAACGAGAGTGTCCTTCGCATAATTTGTGCATACATTATGCGGTATCTCAATTTTTTCATGATCATTTGGGCTCTACCACGACTGCGTGGCATCCCATATACTTCTCCAAGTACGTATCGCTGCCTCGAACAAGCTTCTCTGATGGGCTGACACTGGTTTCCAAAATCTCGTGAACGTGATTTTCAATTTCTTTTCTCTCCTTCTCGGGCAAGCTCGTGATGTACGATCTCGTCTCCCAGTACTTGTATACGTCGCTGTACTTCACGGGGAGTTTGTAAAATATGAATGTCTCTTTGCTGATCCTATGGAATTGATCACTGTCCTCAAACACTTTCCTCCAGTTTCCGTGTCTGTACTGGGGTACCTTTCCGTCAAAGGAGTATATATATTGCACAACCTTCTCGTTCCAAGGATGCTTTGCGAAGAGGGCCTTAGAAATTTCACGAACAGTCTCTCCTTCGCGTTCAAAGTCCCCGAGTAATTCTATGCTTGCATTCTTCTCAGTGTCTAGGGCCGGGGATTCACCGTCAAAATTCCAGATCAATCCTAACTTTCCATCATCCTTAAGAACTCGCCTCATTTCCCGCAACGATCTCTCATCGCTAAACCAGTGAAAGCCTTGAGCGATTAAAATTGCGTCCACCGACTTATCAGCAAGGGGAATGTCATATGAGGATCCGAGGTGGGTCTTGATCTTGGGAAACAAGTTGCTGAACGTGCTGAGCATTCCTTCAGATGGCTCCACGACCTCAATTTGGTTATACCCTCGCTCTATCAATTTTTGGGTAAACTTTCCTGTCCCTGCCGCAAGTTCCAAAATTCGGCTCTGTTTGGAGATCTGCAAGTCTGCCAAGAATGACAGGACGATGGCTTCTTGATATGTAGGCCTCAATTGGTCGTAAAGGCTGTGGTTTGCCGTAAAGGAACTCACAGCAATCTCATTTGCTCTTCCGGTGCTTTGCATTCTGGTTGCCATGTGTGCTATAATTCTAGTGGTTTTCATGTGGAGTAGGCAATGCGCCTCACTGCAGGAGCCACTTAGCCAATGCAGAACGCTTGACATGAAGGGAAAAGAGAAGTTGACACCAGAAAAGAAAAGAGAGACACGGATTAATACGAAACGGTTTTGGGCATAAAGAGTGCTTATTGGGTATACTTGATGAAACCCGACGCTCTCTTTCTCTCGTCTGAGGTCACTGGGATAGCGATACACTCGGCAAATCCGATTCGAGAGCTACGATTGTAGATTTTCAGTAGTTAACTGAATCATTTACCCGACACCTAATCCTGAAATGGTGTTAAAAAAGGGGTCGATACCCGTCCCATTACGCAGGGCGGGGACGTGGGGCCATGTGGGGTCTCCATAAACGGTAGTGTAGCCGGGCCCCCACCTCCACCATATCTAAATGCACGCCACTTATGCTGGAAAACAAAAACACAAGCTTCTTTCAGAAGGATCTGCTTCCAGCTTTGTCTTAATTCAGTAAATTCAATTTAACCCTAAAGATGCTTTTTCAGAATGCTGACGCTCCCGTCCTTCAGCAATTTTCACTCCATGGTCAAGTTTCGCTCGTGACGGGTGGATCACGAGGAATTGGGCTTTCCTGTGCCATTGGCTTGGCTGAATCAGGTTCCGATATTGCTATCACTTACAACAGTTCTCCTCCGTCAACAATCTCGGAACTTGAGGAGAAATTCAAGAGCTTGGGTAGACGCTTCAAGGCATACCGATGCGACGTTACAAACAAAGAAGATACTGAAAGGTGTGTGAGAGAGGTTTATTCCGATTTTGGGGCGTTGCATGTTGTGGTTCCCAACGCGGGCGTCGCCAACCATGGTCCGGCGGAAGACACCACAGAATCTGAGTACAGAGACATTATGAGTGTCAATCTCGACGGCGCCTTTTACACAGCGCAGGCTGCCGCCAAGGTTTTCAAAGAGCAACAAGAAAAGGGAACTCTTCTGCAAGGGCGCATCATTTTCACCGCCTCAATCTCTGCTCAGATAGTCAACACGCCTCAGGATCAGGCTGTATATAATGCTTCCAAGGCCGGCGTAGTTCGACTTGCTAAATGTCTCGCAGTAGAGTGGATTAACTTTGCCCGCGTCAATTGTGTGTCGCCAGGGTACATTGCCACGGATATGGTGGATGTGCTTCCTCTGGAATGGAAAGACGCTTGGCTTCTGATGATTCCAGGGGCAAGGCTCTGCCAGCCCTATGAACTTAAGGGAGTTTATGTTTTCTTGGCCAGCAATGCGTCTTCGTACATGACTGGAGAAGAGATCACTGTTGGGGGTGGCTACACGTTGACCTAGTTGACGGGCTCGTGCATTGAATCAAGAGAGAACTTTTCATTCCTATGCTTTCATGCTCCGAGTAAGAATATTGCCCCTACATTAACGGCGCCCAATACACTTTGTCATCTGATCGTACAATTTAAACTTCCTCCTTATGCACCACCATTGGCTTCCCTTCGTTATCCGTCATCTTATCGAATCCAAGACTAGATCCGCTGTGCGGAGTTGACGGTAAGCTTCGCTTGTGGAGTTCGGCCAAATGGCGATGGGGAAGCCTTCTAGCTACTTTCACCAGCTCAAACCAACCACTTGAAGAAGCAAAAATCTCGTCGATTTCTTCCAAAGAGCGTCCAGAGGTTTCGGGATAGAAGAAGTATACCATTGCAATTAGCATGAAGTTGGTGCCAGCCCAAACTGCTAAGTACTTTGCGTTGATATTGTCGTAGGCAGTAGGGCTAACCTCTGCGATCATAAAGTTGAATGACCAGAAACCAGCAACAGCCAATCCATTAATCGATACTCTGTGTGTCAAAGGCGCAATCTCTGATGCATACAAAAATGGAACACCTCCCCAACCTATGACGTAGGTGAAATGGTAGAGGTAAACAAAGAAGGTTGCTGCCCTCACTGCCGCTTTGTTTTCTGGATAAGACAAGAGGGCCGCTAGCAACACCATCGTGATGCAATTGCCAAGAGCACTTCCCATCAAAAGTACACGTCTTCCCCATCTTTCCACGGTGTAGGCGCCCAAAAATCCTCCAACAATTGAAGTCATTTGGTAAAGCGCTGAAAGCGGTTTAGCCAATCCTTGCTTGAGGCCAAGATATTTGCCAAAAATAGTACCTGTGTAAAGCGTAATAGCATTCACACCAGTCAATTGTAATCCAACCAAGGCCAGAACAGCTAAAATTGTTCTCTGTAACGTTCTTTGGGGCCCCATTTTAAAGACATCAAGCATTTTAGATTTTCCTGCAAGTTCTAAAGAAATTTGTTGGTCAAGTATAGTTTGATTGACTTCATCTTCAGACAAGAAGCCGTCCTCAATGATTTTCATGGTCTCCTTTGCTTCATCAACCCTGCCCTTTTTGATCAAGAATCTTGGGGATTCAGGAAACTGGAACACGAAGACCATCACCATCAACGAGATGATGATTTGGAAAGCAAAAGGAAACCTAAATGAAATTTGGCCAGAGGTGTGCCAGAACGCGAAATCCACCCATAGTGACAAGCACAAGCCAACTCCAAGGAAGACTCCAACGAAGGAAACATGAGATCCCCTTCTTTTTGCCGTGGAAATTTCCGACTGCCATACGGAGGTAGTTGCAAGAACACCACCCGTTCCGATACCAAGAACAATTCTGCTCACCACAAATTGAGCCATTGAAAACGAAGACGCCATCAAAATGGCGCCGACAATTTGGATAGCTGCAGCGACAAAGAGAGTCATCCGGCGACCTTTGACGTCTCCGAGGTAGACGCATGCAACTGCCCCAAAAATACCGCCAACTGCGTAGAGTGCAGTGATAGTTCCGCGGATTAACGTTTTGTGTGCTTTGTCAACCTTTGAGGCCTGGGACATCTGAGGAAATTGGCGCTCAAACGCTTTGAAATCGGTGAGTCCTCCTACTAACGACTGGTTATAACCGAAAGTTACGATTGCCGGCATAATAACCAAAATGAGCGCAGCATTGTTGAGTTTGTTGCCCTTCCATCCAAGAAAGTACCGGGGAGTCGTCATGTTGTGGAGAAGCAATTGGTTTCAAGTGATCGCTCTCTTTTTAAATACCCGCGGGCAATACCCACCTTTCTGGCTCTTCTTTAAAGCAGTACGGGGAAAGCGGGGAGAATCTGGAGATATCTGTCGTTTGGTGAAATTTCGATTGCATATAGACTATTTCACTGCATACTGTCTTATTCAAACGGCGGGGGACGCATGGCGGGGTCCATCGCGCGAATCGTGGGGATGCGGAGCTCCTCCGCAATGCGGAACACCTCCGTGATGACCCCACTGGTGCAATGCAACACCACAAGGCACTGTTTATAAAAGAGCATGAAAAAACCCCGAGAGAATTTCACACACGCAACACCTGCATTCTTCTAATATCAGAGGAACCTAGCCAAGGAAAAGTTGAAGCAAACTCCAAAACAGATTAATAAGTGAAATGTTAGATTTGAACGGTTTGACTCCTGCACCAGTGACCCCATTTAACAAGGATGGCTCGGTCGATTATGACGCCATTCAGAGACTCGGCTCATGGTTGGGCTCAATTGACGGAGTTAAAGGTTTGGTTGTTCTCGGTCACGCTGGTGAGGGAACCTTCTTGACCCAAGAAGAACAGGTTTCTGTCATCAAGGCGTTTGTCAAGTCGGTTGACAACAAGATTCCTATCATTGCCGGTATCACCGGCGAGGGTACTGAGGTGGCTGCTATCGAAGCTAAGAGAGCCGTGGATGCAGGTGCAAGCGCCGGTCTCTTGTATCCATCTCATGGCTGGTTGAGATTTGGATATCAACCTGGTGCTCCTCAGGAACGCTACCACAGAGTTTACGAGTACTCGAAATTGCCCTTGATTTTGTTCCAGTACCCAGACAACACCAAGGCCACATACAACCTTCAGACGCTTTTGGACATCTCTGCTCAGCCAGGTGTGTTTGCCATGAAGAACGGTGTGAGAAACATGAGAAGATGGGACACTGAAATTCCCGTTATCCGCAAGGAGAGGCCCAACTTGACTATTTTGACTTGTCACGACGAGTACTTGCTCCACACCAGTTTCGATGTTGATGGATTTTTGGTGGGTTATGGTAACATTGCACCTGAGCTCTTAATTGAATTAATCAAGGCTGGAAAAGCTCAAGATTACAAGCGTGCTAAGGCCATCCACAATCAGTTGTTGCCAGTTACCAAAGCCGTGTACCACAGAGGCTCTCATATGGAGGGCACAGTTGCATTGAAGCATGCATTAGTTGCACGTGGCATCTTGAATCATGCCACCGTGCGCTCTCCATTATTGCCATTGCCTGATGGAGCGGAAGAGGAGATTCATGCTGCCATCAATTCCGCCTCCTTGTCTAAGGTCTTGTGAGAAAATAGATATGATTTAATATACTAGTTTAAGATCTTTAGAATATTGTTTTCGTTCATGATCCTCATAATTGTCGATGGGCGCAGTGTACTGCGCTGAAGGTCGGTCAATATCTTTGGGGCGTGTCAAAGATTAAAACCCCAATCAGTAGGAAACGTATTCAAGTCGCCATACTCCTGGAATATTTCAAAGTTTATTAAGTCCTGGAACCCGTGCAAATCCTCGTGATCGAAATGCAGCTCACTCTCTTGGCCAAAGAGAAAGTCCACTGACTTAAGATTGGGTGGAATTGTCTTGGAAATCAGCTCAGGGATTCGATCTAGAATCCTCAATCGTTCAGCCAGAACAGAAAAGCCCTGCTGCTTCCGATTTAACAGCCCGAGGAGTCGGCGGAAAACCTGGAGAACTTGCTCGCAGCCCTTAACGTTCTCCGCCAATTTCACAAGGAATGTCTCGCAGTTATTCAAAGCCTGAAATGACTCAGCAGATGGCTCCCACTTCCCAGACAAAATCCCAAAAATAAGATCGATACCGCTCATGTAGACGGCCTGGAGACTGATGTATGTGATTTTTCCAGTATTGCTGTGAAACTTATCGCTGAGATTACAGACAGCTGTACAGCTTTGCATGCAATGGTCAAAGAGTGGGTCATTCTTGTCGAGCTCTTTCAAAAACGGCTGGATAAGTAGCCTCGAAAGCTTATTGTACATGTACATCCAAAAGTCCCTTTCCAGAGTCGTAAAAAATGAGGGCAACGTTTCTTTCCAGTTCCCTATGCATCTAATGTTTTCCTCCACAATGCTGCGCATCGCTCTATCGAGGGGGCGATAAACTTCTGTTCTAATTCTGCTTTCAAGTCGCCTGAATTTTGTGTACATGATTGCAAACGTCAGCGACGTGCGTCGTTGAAATGGTTTTGAAAGACCAGCTTCCACTTTTTCTAGACTTCTGTGTGGATGCGTTCGATAGAACTCCTTCACAATAGTCTCCGCATCGGTACTCTCCAAATTCTCCATATCCAAGTCCAAAGGATAATCAATTTTTATATCTCGATCACCAAGGCAGACCGGCTTGCCGGTGACGCTAGATATCAACCTTTCGAGGCAGTAAGCAGACCAGAATGTCGAACACATGTTCACATAAAGTTTGGGATCTTTTTTAAGGATGGTTAAATTCACTTCATGAAGCCCCATCGCAACGCAGAGGCGTATAACAGAGCCCATCATATGCCAAGTGGCCACTGCGCTTATAAAGCGCAGGAAGTATACTACCAATAGAAGCATCGAATGAATAGTCTCTAAGGAGTTAGACTGGAAGTTTTTGCTCAATTTCAACAGCGTCGCACTCTGATATAGGACTCTATGTGTGTGGTTACCATCATCTAGCGACCCAATGGCATAGACCATGAGGAGGCAAAATCTGACCATTCCCCCGTCAAGTTTTTTTAGCGAAGTTCCTTCGGTGGGTTCTAGAAAAAGCTCGAGCCTGCTGTTATGAAGCACTAGAATCTCTGACTTAACTAGAAACGGATACCTTAATTGGATACCGGAAAAGTAAGAATTGAAATATGTGTCGCAAGCTTCGTTGTCTCGTAGAATTCGTTCAAGTTCAGTGAAAAGCTCATTTTGCAGAGAACCAGAGTCGGTGAGGAATTCAGATTCAGACTCTGGCAACAACCCGTAGATAATGTGACCCTGTATAATAGTATCGAAAGTGGTAGTTGGCCCTGACGAGAATCTCCTTTGGAACAAACGCAGATCGAGCATGGCAATGGGTCCTGCGCTTTCGGGTGTTGAATCCCCTGGTTTTTTCACCACATCCGAAAGCTGACCCTCCAAATATTCAATTCGCTGCTCAAGAAGCTTCACGTAATGGGGATGTCGTTTCTCATTGTACACACATACGGAATCGGACCGGCGACAACTACTGCAAACGGTGCCAGACGCAAAATCTCCGTCGCATTTTCTCTTAGCTAGCGTACACCTATTGCAAGCAATGAGTGCCGTCTTTTGACGTCTCAACATGGATTTGTGGGGGCGTCTATGTAGTTCCTGGTGTGCATAGTTGATCGTTCGCCATGCCGGAAACGGTAGCACCAAGTTCCAGAACGATTAAAGTTGGAATCAGTGAATGAGCTACAAATTGTGGGTGGGCATAAATTTGGCTTAGATTTGCTATAAATTATTTCTTTCGTCTGGATCGAGCTTACCTGATTTTTTACACTTGTCCTGAGAAACGCGCTTCCATTACGAAAGGTGAAGGATGATTTAAGAAATAGTCAACAGCGTTCGGATTCGCTAGCAACTGATATCATAAAAAACTGCACATCCGGTTGTCAGATTCTACTAAATTAGTTTCTACAATAGCATGACTCACGAACTGTCCAATTGCAAACGTCATCTCTCATTTCTATTAAATAGTAATCTCAAGGTTCACGCAACGAAAGTTCCTTAATGCCACGTAACCCGAGTCGTGTCCACCACATCCCCGTTAATTATTGATGGAAGTCCACTGTGTTCTCATTTTCATTTCTCATTTCCTCCTCGAATTGGCGCCTCTGTGCCTGCTTCTGAAGCATAGCTCTCTTGCCCATCACCTTTCCAAATTTTCCATAAACAAGCAACATGAAAACTGTCGAGAACACAACCCAAACCAATAAAATGCCGTAGTTTCGACCCAAAGCTCCCTTATACGTGTCGAAGAAGATGACTTTGATAATTTCGAAAGAGCAGTGGATTGGCATAGCATAACCGTACCTGTAGAACCTTGCACATAGCGCAATTGGCGCAAAAGTGGGAGAAATGTTGACGATAACCCAGAAAAGCAACCAGAATCCCATCAAAGGCGGGAAGTACATCACAAGCAACATTCCCATCGCTTCATTGAGTGCACCAACAGCCCACATGGTCAAGAAATTGGTCATCCAGTACACCAAGAACCCAGAATATCCGAAAGCTTTTTGGAAGTTAACCTGGAAGGCCAACGAGACAAGGCAGAAGAACAAGCTCATCACAAAGAAGTTCAAGATCGTGGATAGCGTTCTGTAAAGATAAAGATGCGTTTTCTTCACTCCCAATTTTGCAACACCCATGTGAACTTCCAGGAACATGTTAAAAGCGAAGAAGGTGATGATTATTTGGTAAATGAGTCCCACTTGAGAAGGCGCGACAAGAACGGGATCCGTGAATGGGATGCCGTCTTCAAATAACCACTCAAGCGACGTCAGGAGGACCGAAACCGACGATGGGTTTGTGAGTAAATTGGTCGAGTTTGCACCAGAAAGAAGTTCGCTAACGATTTTTCTCTGCTGCGCAAGGAACATGCCCTGAATCTTCTGCACTCCCGGGGTGACATATTGGTTCATTGACAAGAACTCTCTTCCCGTTTCATAGTAAGAAATCACAGTGTTTTTCAGAACATTGTAACTAGTGTCACCGGTAACAATTGCGTTATACAACCCATATGAGGAATTCTGAGGGACGTAGATAGACAGCCAGTACCTCTGGTGGTGAATCTGACGCTTTACCTCCTCGAAGACAGTGTTGTTGTGGGCCGCAGCCAAAGCCTTGAATTTTTCAGCATCCCAAATGACCCAATTGCCATAATGTTTCGCAGCATCAGTCTGAAGCAATTCACGCACTGCGTTCCCAACAGCTGGTTGCACACCGTTAACCGGGCCCGCATCTTCTATCACGACAAGCATTCGAAGATTCTTCAACCGACCATCTCTTCCATACATGGAGCCCCAGTAGATCGAGAAGATGCCCAATATGAATACTCCCATGATCAAGTACGTTTTCAAGAATTGCAAAGCAAGCTGTTTGCGCTCGTCGCCCAATCTCTGGTTGAAGAATGAGAGCTTCGTTTGAATTCTCTGAAGGCGAGAAGGATGGCGATTCAAATCAGGGTCTGTTTGGGAAGATGAGTCCCCTTTGAATTCTTGTACATCTTGGTCGGACAACGAATTCAGGATATTGGAATCCGCGTGGAAAAGTCCGTTCTCCATTTCGGCAGCGGGAGAAGGTCCGTCAGTGGCCATGTTCGTGTGGCTCTCGGAGAAAGAATAATTGGACTTCTTTATACCCCCGCTACTGCGTGATGATGCCGGGGTCATCGCATTTAGGAGTTACCTAAACGGGAGATATCCCCGGCCCTAAACTCCATTTGAGCCGCGCGTTATACACAGCCGTCGGAGAAGCGTCGGACATGATTATAAACCATTCTTCCATTTATTTGTAAGCCACCGTTATCTCCATTTTGGAACGTTTGCCTTCTCACTTCCAGGTTTTGGCTACCTCTTTCAATTCGGGTACCTCGGCCCGAGAGCATCCATCTGATCGCGACCCTCGATGCTGACAATTTCAAGAGGTTCTGTGCACTCCGCAAACAAGTCGGATCGTGACATGGTTGGAAATTGCCTCGGCCAGGAACTAAGAAATTAAACTTTCTGCCAAACTTTGTCTATTGCCATGCAACATGGAATCAAACGAACCCGCCTAGTCGCGTGTGCAATATTGAGTCAGCCATTTGGCACTTGGAGCTGTGATTTCGGACTTTTGAATCGCCTTGCGAAGCCCAGCTCGTTTAGTGCACAATGGGTTGTCCTTCAAATCTCGCGAATCCCATAAACCCTCCGAACCACTTGCCATTGTTAAAGTACGTCTTGCAGAAGGCTGGAAACGAACACGCTCGAGTGAGTTTTTCCAATCACGAAGATGCTGCTTCTTGATACCTAGCCGCGGATAAATTTTGTGTTTATCTCCCTTTCGAGTGAAATACCAGTGCCCAAAACAGTTCCTGCGCACGGCGCTCGCTGAGGCTTATCACGAATTGGGCACGTGAGGCAAATCTCTCTATTTTGTTCTCAGCAATCATTCTAGCTGCCTCGGGCTTTATGTGATGGATCTCAGGAGGCTGGAATGGCAAACCGTCGTTTCAATCTTGCCATTTATGATGAGTCACAGAACCTAGCCACTTTCAATTCCGCAGATTTCTTTCCGCGCGTTATCGCACCCCACTACCACACACTTTGACGAAATGGCGAAGTACACCGTTGCCGCATTGCAAGTCGGAGCTGCTAAAGAAGGCACTGCCAAAACCATTGAGAAGATTCTCTCATACGAGGAGGAATTGAGATCGAAAAATGTCAAACTTGTCGTGTTGCCGGAGGCTGTTGTGGGTGGATACCCCAAGGGCAGCCAATTCGGCGCCTACCTCGGCTACAGATTACCCGAAGGTCGCCAAGCTTTTGCAGAGTATTTCAATCAAAGCATCACCGTTCCCGGCCCAGAAATCAGCCAGCTTGAGGGGTTAGCCGCTCGCTCAGGTGCTATGCTTGTGGTTGGAGTAATTGAACGGGGCGGAACAACGCTCTACTGTACGATGGTGTACATTGACCCCGTTAAAGGTTTTGTTGGCAAGCATAGAAAGTTGATGCCTACGGCGTCTGAACGCTTGGTGTGGGGCCAGGGTGATGGGCTGACTTTGTACGTAGCTAACTCACCCGAGTTGGGAAATATTGGTGGAGGAGTCTGCTGGGAGAATTACATGCCATTATACCGGGCGGCATTCTACTCCAAGGGGCTTAACATCTATGTTGCACCCACGGTGGACGACAGGGAAATATGGAGGTCCCTTGTTAAGACCATCGCAGTAGAGGGCCGCCAGTTTGCAATCACCGCAGTTCCATTCTTGCTGTGGGAGGAGTCGACCAAAGAGCTCCCCAACTATACTCGCGAGATGCCCATCAATGGTGGATCTATGATTGTCGATCCGTACGGAGAAGTCCTTGCGGGGCCCATTGTTGGAAAGGAGGCATTGGTCACCGCAGAGATTGATTTGGACTTAATTGTGGAGTCTCGCTTTGACTTGGATGCTGCGGGGCATTACACACGGCCCGATGTTTTCCAGTTGACGGTCGATGAGAGAAGCAAGGGAGTTCATTACCAGCGTTCATAGAAAAGTACCTTTGGGTTTGCTGGCGATTCTTTGTAGGGAGATGACCGGGTTGCGTATCTACTTCATTTGCACATTTTTAGTTGTCGGTTGCTCACACCAATATTTCGTGGAAAAGAGCCATAATTGACTCTGCGTCTGTGTAAGAGGACAGTTGAAGAATTTTGAAGGTAAAAAGAACGATTGTCGATATGACACTGTGGGTAGCGTCGTACTGAATGATTGGCACAATTTGTTAATCCATTTTTTAGCTTAAAGCAAACTCTAAAGCTATGTCTAACGCTTGATCGGTTGATAATCACGAAAATTCGACCCCGCCTTTGGAGATAAATGAAATCTCGTAGGAGGCCGAGATCGCTGGATGAGTTCGCTCTTCGCCAACTATGAGAGCTCGTTTACAGCCTGAAGGTACTCAAAGTAAAAGGCGATAATTTGCAAGTGTGAGTCAAATATGATATGCTCGTTGGCACCATGTGCGTGTGCCTGTACTGACGGTACCAATCCAGGTCTGTACCGGTAAATGTGCTTAGTGAGATCCCAGTAATATTGCGTATCGGTATTACCTGCTGCCATTCCAGGAGAAGGAATAATGTGTTTGTCCTCAAACTCGCGCATCGTTCCCTTGCATACCTCCTCATACACGTGGCGAAGGGTGCCAGCAAAAACATTCCAGTGCTGATCGTAAAGAGGAGTAAAAGGTGCCGGATCAAGGACCCAGGTTGTCCAGACATTGAAATGACCATTTTTCGTTGATGGAAGAATCGTTTCGTTGTTGACGACCAAGCCAAGATCGAATTGTTTAGCAACCGCCGTCACGAGGGCAACGTCACGTTCAAATACATCCTTTGTATTCAGTTCCACGGCAATGCGGTGGTTGATTACCACCTCCACGTACTCGGGCAAAGCGTTTGACTTCACTCCGCCATTGATGATATCTACAGCCTGCGAGGTTGTCACAAGATAGCGGTCGGTGAGGTCGGAGTTGTAAATCCACTTCGCCACATTTTGACTGGCGCATTTATCAGATCCAGACTGCAAAATGTTTTCTCGTATGTCTGCCAGAAGAGAGTTCAGGTGTTCCGCCACACACTGCCATTGGAAGAATGTGGGATTGCGTTGAGTGAACACTGGATTAAATGGCTGGCGCTCAAATCGCGTTACCAACTCACTAACAATTCCAATGGACGTGTGGTCCGGCGGAACCGACGAGTGTCCTCCTGGAGTGCTTAACCCAACATAGACGTTCGATAGGCCCTTTTCAGACGTTCCAATGAGAGCAAGGGCCACGTCTCCGTGCATCACAAGACTTTGGCCACCTTCATCAATAACAGCATAAGCTCCATTGGGCCCGTACCGCTCGAGAAGATGTTTTCCGATGTGAAACGCACCTCTATTGCCTCCGATCTCCTCGTCGAATCCAAATGCAAACACAATGGTGCGCTTGGGCTCAAATCCAGCTGCCTCAAGCTCTTCGGCAGTCTCAAGAAGTCCGACGAGCAAATTTTTGCAGTCTGCCAGACCGCGCCCAAAGAGCTTGTCTCCATCAAAAATACCCTCGAACGGAGGATGCTCCCACTCGCCCAACGAGGCCTGCTGAATAGGAACCACATCTTGGTGTGCGGTGAGAACAATAGGTTTGAGTGTGTCGTCGCTTCCTTTCCAAGTGATGACTAAGCCCCACGTGTTGATTTTTTCAACGTCTGCAAATTCCCACAACCTCGAGAAAGTGGACTCCAAATAGGCATGAAACGGCTCAAAACGACTACGCCAATACTCATCATCTTCTTCTACCTGCGGTGCGTCGTCGTCTGTGGAGGTATTGATCTTGACCGCGTTGCTGAGCTTTCGGGCCGATTGTTCTCTGAACTCTGGGGAGTGCATGATCCGGTGAAGAGTTTGATTGAATTGGCTGTATGTAGCCGGGCGAAGAATATCCGCCACTGGACACTTGGTTTCGTATATTTGCTCAACGGCCAACGAACTCATCCATTGATTGGCCCAAGGGACCACCAAGAGGACCACTGTGGCAAAAAGGATGGGCCATTTTGTCCAGGGCGAGCGCTCGCGCGTCGTCTCCAATTTCTCGTAATCTTTCATTCGAACAAAAACCCTTAAGATACGAATCACGAATGGGCGAGTCAGGTTTTGGCGTTGATCGGCCTGTCAGTGGGGATAAATAGTGCGTCTGTCAATATGCAGGCGCGTTGATACCAGGTGGAGCGCACTTTAGATAAGCTCTTCAATTTCTTCGCCGGCGGGGGTTACGAATCACTACTGGGTTTGAGGCTGAAAAATTTGCCTTTGTCAATAGTGCCTCCCCGAGAGAAGACTTGCTGAATTCAGGGCTGTCATTTGCGTGGACACAAGTGCCAAGAATTCTGGACATGACTTGACAGGCTGCACATTTCGGGCAAGTGCGGATTTGGGAGTCCAAATTCCGAGAAGATAGGGACGCCGCTTATCGCCCGTAGAGGTGCCGACAACTAATATATTTATCAGATCACCCCACTGAAAAATGCACAGAACACACTCAACACTGATATGCTGATTTCAGACGAAAAGAGCAAGTCTCTGGGCGAAAAGATCACTTCCGTGGTGCTGATTGAAAATGTCATTTCGCTGTCTAATGGAATCACGACTTTCCGTTCTCCAGTCACGGGGAAAGAGGTCCATATTACCTCAGATGCGGACGAGGCATTGGATTTCATTTTGCAGAACGATGAAGAAATCGAGATGACCCCAGAGGAAGACAGGAAATTATTACGCAAAATCGACATGTACGTCTTGCCATTGGTATGTCTTTTGTACGCTCTTCAATTCATGGATAAGCAGACGATTTCCTACGCTTCGGTGCTTGGGCTTAGAGCGGACTTGAATATGCATGGTCAAATGTACGCATGGGCTGGCTCCATCTTCTACTATGGCTATCTCGTTTACGAGTTTATTGGTGCACACACCTTACAGAGATTCCCAGTTATGAACATGGTCTCCATATACATTGTTATCTGGGGAGTCATTCTCTGTTTGCTTTCCGTGCCTAACTACGCCGGCTTCATGGTTTTGCGATTTTTGTTGGGAGCAATGGAGCTGTCGATCACTCCTGCGTTTGTGATTATCACTGCTCAGTGGTACAAGAAGGAGGAGGTTTTCATCAGAACAGCGATCTGGATTTCATGCAATGGTATCGGTACAATGCTTGGAGCTGGTGCGATTGCGTACAATGTGTATAGAGACCAAGAAAGTCTCTCCATTACACCTTGGAAACTTATTTACATCATTACCGGTGTTATAACAATTGCGCTTGGTTTGGTTGTTAGATTGCATTTGCCAAACAAGCCCACTGATGCTTGGTTCCTTTCCGACAGAGAGAAGAGAATGGTTGTAGAAAGAATCAGAGGAAACCAACAAGGATTTGGTAACAAGCACTTTAAGAAGGAGCAATTTATTGAGGCATTGACCGACTACAGAACCTGGTTGTTCTTCTTTATTGCCATTGCTGCGGATATTCCCAATGGTGGTCTCACGAACTTCGGTTCCATTCTCTTGCTGGAGAAATTGGGATATGACACCAAGAAAACGTTGTTGATGAACATGCCTACGGGAGCCGTTGAATTTGTGGGTGTTATTACATTTGCAAGCGGTTATAGACTCTACCCTGTCCGTCTCTTTTGGGCAGTGCTAGTTGAGGGACTTATGGTAATGGCGACGTGTTTCCTTGCTTTTGCGGACAACAAGAAGTTGGAATACGCCGGATTTGCTCTCACTGGAATGACGGCAATTTACTTCGTTATTATCCTCTCTATGATTGCTTCCAATGTTGTCGGTCATACCAAAAAGGTGACTGTTAATGCCATTTTCCTTATTGGCTATTGTACCGGAAACCTTATTGGGCCACAGACATTCAAGACAAATCAGGCACCAAACTACACAAGTGCTACAGTTGCAATGGTGGTGTGTATGTCTTTGACGTTCGTGGCGCTTATTGTGCTCTGGATCGATTACAGCTGGGACAATAAGAGGCGAGACGCAAGAATGGAGGATCCTGTGGTTGTGGAATTCGCTCGGATCCCCAACCATGAGTTTGCGGACCTCACAGACAAGCAGAATCCCTTGTTCAGGTACTCTATTTAGGCAGCGTCAAAGCCACTTGTAATGAATATTTCCGTTGTGGTCTTAAAATGGTAGTCCATACATTTTCGCTCAAAATTAACAAGCCGCTCGTACTACCTTGCCATTGTCTAAAGCTTAGACAAATTTCAACGTTACTGCGAGACCAGTGGCTTATCGTCAGATTTCTGCATGCCTACTATGCGGGTACGATTTCCTGAAGTAGAGAATGCGGCGCGGAATTCAAGAAGCTGCACCACGCAAGATAAGGAGATATGCACGAAATATGCCAGGCCAATCAGAACAGCAAGATATTTTCGACTAGACGCTGAAATTTAAATTTCCCCATTTTGCGCTTGGCTCCATCGCCAATTGCCTCTCCACGATAAATATCCTGCATATTGACAACAGACAGTGTGCCTTACTCCAAACACTAGGGACAGTGACGTACGTCAAATTTGCTGACACTGAATATGTCAGCCAAGGACCCATCTACAAGTCTACCTGGAGTAGCTGTTCGTGAAGTCCTCGATGAAGAGCTGGCTCTCGATTCCCTGTCACTTTGTGCAGATTCCACAACGTATGGATCCATATCTCCACCTGGAAAAGAACCTCAGACTGTGACGACATCGCAGCTCTATGTCATATCGTTCTCTATTTATTTGGCCATTTATCTAGCTGCTGTGGATACCACGGTGGTGGCCACCATCATGACCGTAATGGCCTCGGAACTCGATTCCATGTCCTCCATTTCGTGGATTGGAACTTCATACCTTCTAAGCTCGTCTGCATTTCAACCACTCTGGGGAAAGTTGTCAGACATATTCGGCCGCAAGCCTTTATTGATCTTGTGCTGTGTCATTTTCTCTGCCGGCTGCTACATCTGTGTGACTGACCTGCTTGTCATTCTTGTTACTGGTCGCTTCATTACAGGTATTGGTGGCTCGGGCCTACTCAGCGTAGGAAGTATCACTTTCACTGACATAGTCCCACTCCGGAGCCGGGGAATATACCAGGGTTTAGGCAACATCGCATTTGGCTTAGGTGCAGCTTCGGGTGGCGCTCTTGGAGGATATGTTGCAGATTCTCTTGGATGGAGATATGTGTTCATGCTTCAGATTCCGTTGGCAATTCTTGTGGCTGTATCGCTAGTTTTGTTTTTGAATTTGCCTCCTGGCCTGCCTGGACTTGGCTCGATGGGACATAGTTTCACCAAGAAACTCAAGCGAGTCGATTTTGTTGGGTCTGCATTGTTAGTCTTGGCCCTTGTTGCCATTTTGCTAGCGGCATCGCTTGGGGGACATGACTTTGCATACGTTTCCTGGCAGTTTGGCACGTTGTTCTTCGGATCGATTGTGCTTTTTGGCATTTTCGGGTGGTGGGAAAACTCGTTTGCCGCAGAGCCAACCATTCCCATCCATCTCCTATTAGATCGTACCGTTTTAGCCACCTGTATGACGACATGGTTTTACACCATAAGTGTGTTGACATATATGTTCTACGTGCCCATATATTTCACCTCCGTGATGAAGCTTTCTGCTTCTCAAAATGGCGCCCGACTCGTACCGAATTTCTTCGCAGTTGCTCTTGGCTCCCTTCTGGCCGGCTTCTACATGAAGAAGACGGGAAAGTATTACAACATGATGATGTTGGTGAACGTGTTAGCCATAATTGGTGTCTTAAGAATGATTACAATCACACCACAAATCAGTCAATTTGAGCAGTTTACCTTGTTCTTGCCCTCAGGTTTTGCATACGCCGCTGCGCTCACGGTTACTTTATTGTCCTTGATTGCAGCTGTTCCAAGCAGCTATCAGGCTGCGACTACCTCGATTCAGTACACTTTTCGTGCTACTGGGTCAACATTAGGCGTTGCAATAGGTTCAGCAATATTTCAACGAATTGTTAGCGACCAACTCAATGCAAACATTCACGCCCTACTTCCTGAGGACCCCTCTCTTGCCGAAAAGATCATTGAGAAAGCGCTCGAGAACGTCACAGCGATTGAAAAATACTCCAAGAACATTCAAAATGTTGTCTCCGCAGCTTACGACCTGGCATGCAAAGGGGCTCTTGTCTTCAGTTTCATCAGTATCTGTATTGGGTGTTCGTTTTCCATAATGATACGGGAGCACCAGCTACACACATCTTTAGATAGAAAATAGATTCACGGAGTAACTGGGTCCAGTATAACTGAGAGCACATTGTTGTGATCCGGAGTTTGAATTCACATTTTTATAAGTCTCCGACGATCGAAAGAGCTAGATTTGAATCGCCTTTAGCCTTCAAGCGATATCTCAACAATAAAGGGAATATATTTGACTAATTTATACACATGAGAAGCAAGGAAAATCACCCATCCACATTTGCTCGCTCTTAAAACTACAATTCAGCCGAATTCGAACGTGGGCAAGTCTAAACTTTGAAGGAAATCCATATCAAGCTCCCAGCTCTCTCCATAAGTTGAAGGTTCAGAAATCTCTTCAGTAATGTTCACTTGCCTTGCAAATTCATGTTCCTCTAGTTTTTCTTTGATTTGGCCGACCAGCTGCCACATTCTATCAGTTTGTAAAGACTCAAGTATTCTCGAGAGTGACCCAGATTCTGAGCGAGAGATGCCCCCTAGATAGTCACCCTCTATACGCCAACAGTCACGTGCCTCGGTGACAATCTTCTCCATCCGCTTTAGATCAACGTCTGAGCAGCGGAGAGCAACCTTAGGAACGTTGGGAGCAAATGCTTCCGAATCTAAGCCTCTCCTAACGGTGACCTGCCCAAAACGATAGGCTTTAGATAGCCACCATGAGCTGCGTTGAATTTTCCCATAGACCTCCACAAAGTCCACCATTCTTTCTTCGATTTCCTCCAAGTTTTCAAAAATGGACTTAGCGGCTTTGTGGCGGAAATGCTCTTCATTATTTACAGCCACTGCAGTGCAGTGAAAGCAAGTTTTGACTTGCAAGCACCTGACCTGGAAAGTGTTGCATGCCATGAGGGTCGTCGCAATTTCCAAAAAGGCTCCTTTCCCAAAGAAGGTATCAATTTTGGATAAAATGGGCAGCTGTATGCAAGAGAGATCCTTCAACCCAATCTGAATTAGCTTTCGCAAATGCCTTAAACTTTCAGTACTATTTTTCTCAGTGTGATAGTACACGTATAAGGCGTAATACAACCCCGTCAACATTGTCTTGACTAGTAGAAGCACCTTGAATTTGTATTTCTTGGCAGCAAAGTTCTGTACTGTCTCTTCTGAATGGAAGTAATCATCTGCTTCACCCAAAACACGTCGAGAACTTTCATGCAAGACGTCTGCTAGAGACAAGACAGCCTCCAAGTCTGCAAACGCACCAGCCGGAAAGGCCATGATAGAAAGGGAGTCAAGTAGCACCATAATGTCATTGCATGCATGGATTGCCTTACGCAAGTCGTGATACTTGTCAGCATGATGTGGGGTCTCAAGAGAAGGGAGCGAAACGTCATGGTCGGTTGTCCGTATCTGGCGGTCAACGCCGTAGATGCTGGAGACCTGGAGGTCTAAAAGCTGTAGAACGCTCCACATTCTCCTCTGCTCATGGATCTCGCTGGGTGAGAAGGCCCCTTGACGAGACCAAGAAATTTTATTAGAAGCGTCTCTGTTCATTCCAATAGCCTTTGCAAGCAGGACAACAATGCAGAAATCTGGGCCGATATCTGAACTTATTCCGAAGCCATCCATTTCGGGAGCGCAAAAGCGGTAGATAAACCTCAAATAGTGGCATTCGAACGCTGCCCGCGTTGCCCTTTGAGCAGCTCCATAGGTCATAACAATGCGTTCGGCAAGTTCAGCGGCATCAATTGAAACGCAATGGCTTGGAGTACTGGCGGGTTCAAGTTCAGCAAGAAAAGAAAGGCGCAATACATACAACAAACGGGCCACTATGAGGAGGTCCTGGCTATTTTTCAAGCGCAAAACAATATCAGCAGACTTTAGAGCTGAAAAGGTTATTCCTAGAATTCTTTCAAAGTCTCTTTTTGATTCTTCTTCGACGAGCATAACAGAGCCGAAGTAGCAGTTGGCGAAATAAGCGTTCACAAGGTATATGATCAGGTTTACTGGCGGTAAGATCGTCCTAATTTGGTCCCCAAGCATACCCGAGCGCCAGTTAGCATCTTCAACATAATTAATTCCAAAACATCCGCCGTAACCGCTGATCACTTGTCTAGTGTGAACAAGCTCTTCTAAAGATGAGCCTCGCGTAAGGCGTTTGATGAATTGGGGCCCAAAGATGCTTATAGATTGCTGATCCAAGAGCTCGATTTTTTCTTTGGCAAGTTGCGATTTGTTTGCGTAAGCAGACGATACCAGCATTAGCGTGCGCTCTGGCCTCTGGATGTATTCTCGCAAGAGTAGGGAAGCCGGATCGCCCGATGCTAGGGTATACACTGAAAAAATGCCGCCGAGGAGCAATACCTTGTAAACGCCGTCTGCGTTTGTGTGAAGCGCACGGTGGAGGTTGAACTTGCCATGGTGAATAGTTGAGTCTACCTGCGGGAGAAGCCCTAAATTCAGCTCGTGATCGCGGCTTTTAGAAGTCAAATGCTGATAGCCCTGGAGATCCGATACCCGATGGTGGCCGTTGTCTTGGTTGATAACGGTCGCGTGGGTAGACCCAATGGAGAGAGGCGGAGCATTCTCGTAAGCACAAAAATGCAGCAAGCCTGAGCGTGTACAAGTGGAACAAGGTAGACACCTGTCGCATTTCCGTTTCTTCCGGCGACACGGATCGCACACCAAGACTTTGCGTCTGGATGGTAGGGTGCTCATGGGCTGTGGTGAAAGGTTAGAAACCAGATATGGAAGTATCACGTGACATATATGTAGGACAAGAACCGAGCGACTAAGACGTGTGTACTTTTACAGGAATATTGCGTTTTCAATTCAGCCAAATCTCGTATATTTGTTCTCTCTGCATTATGTTGTCTTGCGCAACGCCATGTTCTCAGTGCATGCAGGACCATTTGCTGGAACGGTTTCTAAACTTGGGAAATATGCTTGGTTTGCGCATAGCGGGGTGCAAAACGTCGGCATTTCCGGATAGCGGCTGGACCAATCGAGCCCCGCGGCGCGCTACTTAACTAATCAATGCTATTATATTCGAAGAGCGCGACCGTAATCACGTCAAGAAGCAGGCGTCTCGCCTTTTGAGGTTTCTGTAAAATTGGCCTTCCGAACTCTTCAGCAAATGTGTCTTTCCGACGGCTTGCTCTCGCTCTGGACAGAGTCATCTTCGATGGCCAATCCAGACGTAGCCACAATTGCCAGGTATTCGGTGTAGAATGAGCCAATGTTCTGGAGGTCAAAGATAAGCACAACAATTGCCATGGGAATCGCGTCCAAGACATACAAGAAAATCTCATGGGAGATAATGTATCCAGTGTGACCCTGGATGAATTCAATCACTCTGACAATCGAACGCACGAAAATAAGAAGCGACACAAGATTCAATGACATGAGAACCGTTCTCCAGTTGCGGAACCGGTGGGGCTGGTCTCTCATGGAGACTGCTAATTCAGTTGGGTTTTTCGAGATTCGTATCTGGAAGAGACACATGACGGAAATGAAGAGCCCGAAGAATAAAATCTGCAAGAAAAGACCCACCACAATAATGTGCTGGCCAGTGTGAACTGAGTGCAGCAGCTTTCCTGCTATCATTCCTCCGCCCGCACCCTGGAGGAGAAACAGAAGCACGTCGCCGGCAACGAAAAGTTTCGTCAACCACCGAAGAGGAATCAACGAATATCGGGCTGCGCCCAAATCCCCAATGACCCTTCCGAGAGTCATATAAATAGATGCAGCGAAGAGGGCTGGGGCCACCAACAAGAGGATGGACTGGAGAATAAAAGGGCCTCTTTCGTTCTGATGCTGGCTGGAATATATGCGGCCGATGTAGCCAACGAATTCGAAACACGCCCCGACCAAAAACGGAATAAGAGTGCAAATCTGCCTTTTGTCCTTTTTCAGCGTGGCTTTTCGCCTAAGGGCTCGGAAAAACTCGATGAATGCCACCAAGGTTAAGATGGCAAACACGGCACATGCCACAATGGCTGCTACCAACGACGGCTTGTATTGATATGGTTTCCAATTTTTTAACATTGCATGTGGTATCAAAGTAGAAAACTTGGCGTATTTATGGCCGCGATGGCTCCTTGTCTGGAGATGTGCGGAGATATGCGGCGATCGGAGCCACGCTCAGCCTCAAAGGCAGAAGCGATTCGAGGATTTTGCGCCATACGTGTGCCAGAGTCACAGATCATTGTGCCTGATGTGATCATAGTAGATTTGCTCGCTGACCCATAACTTTGGTGTGGCTGAGGCATCGAGATTCTGCAATTTACCAGGCGAAGGTGACTGCCTCTTCCAATCCCATTTGCGGCGCCGCAAAGTTAAGATGTGAATCTCGCATAAAGGGGGCAGTGCTACGTATGTCATCTACATTTGCATGTGGGGCTTAGGTCTTATCGTAATTAGTTTAGCGCTTTCAACAAGCAAAATCGCCCCAGGAACTGAAGCTCTAAGATTTCATTCTCAACGTCACGTAGGTCGCTGCTCTGAGTACGAAAATGATGCAGATCATGATACCAATCCACAATCCGTGATCGCTTTTTCCGTACCCTAGCGATTTCAATACTGCAGTCCCGTCGATCATGCATCTGCTCTGCGCATCCGACACATACATGCATTGACAGTTTTGCCCGCAGTGAAACACCGCCTTTTCGAACTGGTTGAACATCATTCCCTGAAAGGCGTATCTCTGGTAGTCCACCCAGTAGAAAGTGTAGTACCAGAAGCTATTGAGCGTGCTGGCTTGCACAAGGAATCCACCAACGGCCATCCATAAACCATTGGCAAAAGCTGTCAAGGCTAGCGCAACCACAAACACGGGGAACACGGTTGAAATGAAGATAGTAAGGGATTCTGCTGCCAAGAGATTGATAAATAAGTACATGACGTACATGCCAAAACCAGTCCCAGAGTGACGAAAGTTACACATAAAGTATGTGAACACCGAGAAAACAATCACAATGAGAAACAAAAAGGGCACGCCAATGAGAAAATTGGCAATCACGAAGGGTAGCGGTCCGTAGAGTCCATTGGATCTCTCTTTGGTAAACGCAAAGTAGTCTTCAAGGTAGGCCGGGATATACGCGACCGACATGAACGACATGAATGCACCGCTAAAAAAAATAGCGTTGGCAAAGAGCTGAATGTTTGACTGCGAGTAGTCCAAGCGAAGCCAGACCGTGCCCATCAAAATGGCCAAGCCGAGGTACATAGCCATACGAACATTGTATGCGAGATGGTCTCTCCTGGCTTTGATGAAGTTACGTGAGAACAAAAGCCAGGTTTTGGCGAGACTAGACACTCTGTGTTCCGAAATCTCAGTGCCGCTGAACTCCGTCTTCTGGTCGATTGTATCACGCGCTGCGCAGATATTCACTAAGCGCTCAACGATTGCCGCCTTCTCGTTGCTATCGGAATCTGCAAAGTCAAGGTTGGTCAATTCTAAAATAAACTCGGCCGAGTTGAAATGTTCTGGGATCGGAAATCCAGCCAGCAGGAAGTAGGACTCCACACACGACCTTTCTCCAGAGTACACCAACCTGCCCCCAGACAAGAACATTACCTGATCGAAGAGATTAAACGTAGATGTGGATGGCTGATGAATAGACGCAATGATAATTACGTTTTCTGTGCGAGCAATGTTCTTTAGAGCTTGCACAACCTCGAACGAAGCTTTGGAATCCAACCCCGACGTTGGCTCGTCCAAAAAGAGCACCTTTGGCCTGGTAACCATCTGAGCTGCCACGGATAGTCTTCGTTTTTGGCCACCACTGAGTCCCTTGCGAATAGCGGTACCCACTCTCGTGTTTGCCTGCTTCGTTAATCCCATAAGCTCGATCATGTTGTCGACGATCTCTGCTCTTCCGCTTTTGTTGGGTTCACCCGACATTCGAATAGAGAAGTCGATTGTTTCCTTGACCGTTAACGAACCAATGAGATGGTCCTCCTGCTGGACAAATCTCGAGACTTCACGGAGAAGCTCCATGGTTGTCCTTTGGCCGTCAAATTCGATTTCCCCAAGAATGTCAAACCCGTTAAGTGTCTGCACCCTGTGAGCAAGAGCAGATAATAACGTTGTTTTACCCGAGCCTGAGGGGCCCATGAGGGCCATGATAGACCCGGAATTCACCTGGCCCGAAATATCATCGAGAAGGACTGCCGATTTGGAGGCTACCCTGATGCTTTTCCAAGAAAAAGAATGCATTTAAAAAATTTGCCACTGTGTTTCACTATTACGCGGGAATATCGAATTTATAGCACGTCTGAACCACAACGGGCCCGGGCGGGCCTGGGCGGCCCGTATCCCAATCAGGAAGGTCATGCCAAGGCATATATACAGGAACAACAAATTTCTGCGATGAGCTTTCACATTCGAACCATAGGCTAGTAGCTTCCCGTTTATGGACAGAGAATGAAGTTTTTCCCCCGCTGGCTTTGAATGAACTACTCAGTTAGTTCGTTTCCATCTCCGCTGTGAATTACCTGCAATTCAGCCGACGCACCTTCCTAATGAGGAAGGCGCATCGGCCAACGCTGCATTGAGAGTGCCACACGGGGAGCGGCAATATCCACATCTCACCGCAGAATGCCTCATGCAAAAGAAATTTGGTGGCAAGCCAATGAATTCTTGGCGTGGTGGTTTGACCTGTCATATCTAATAATTCGCGCTGGATAGCAGCTCTTATGGACCGCCAAGCACTGCCCGAGTATGACGCCGTAATCCCGTGCAACATAACTCTCACATTACGCAATAGAGGAAATAACGAAGAGAGAATATCAAGTAATTTATTCGTGGGAAATACATAGAGCGTGGCTAGACCGCCAAAATGGGCTCTCTCCAGGGCTGAACAAGACGTGGTTTTTCAGACTTAACCTCCGTTGTTTGGGCGACCAAGGCGCCATCCAAGAGTGTCTCCATCTCCTTAAGTCCGGCTTGGCTGATTTCAGTCACTGCGGATACATATCCATCTGGTCTCACGAGCACGGCGCAACCGTTGTCCTGGATTCCGTAGTGCTTGAAGGCATCGTATTTTCCTTGATGGTATGTTTCGCCAATACCACTGAACAACTTGTAGTAGTCGAGACGACCATGAGAGTCGATGGGTCTCGCAAATGAGGGGAAGTCAGTGAGTTCAACGCTTTCACGCTCGTTGCGGTGGATGGTGAGAATGTCAAACACACCGTTCCAGTTGCAGCTTTGCGGCGTGAATTTGCGAACAAAGCCCGTCTTGCTCTCAAAATACTCAGCCGCCTCTTTGAGCGAATCACGATTAGCTTCAACCTTGATGTCTCCAGGGAAAACCACAACTCTCCAGCGTCCATCACTGGGCAAGTAATTAGCAAGCTCATGGACGGAAGCGTCCAGCTGGGCAACGATAGTGGTAGAGCTCATTCTCTTGCCAACAGGTATGTTGGAAGCAAAAGAAGTCACGTCGTTCTCCAAGGATGAGCCCTTGGGGTCCGACTTGAGACTGAGCAGCGAGTTGTAGTCCACATTAACGCCCAGAGCGAAGTAGAGCCCCAACTTGAACGCACTATGGAACTCATCCATGTCCACACCTTCACCAGCACTACCAGAAAGCGCCATAGGCTTCAGACTGAAAAGAGATGACAACTTTTTGTCGAATTCAATCAAGTCATGGGCAACCTGCTTGCGCTCAACCTCGTAGGTACTCAAGATATCGGGCTTAGCCAAGCCTTTGCAGACATAGGCAACCTTCCATGCCAAGTTGTAGGTGTCCATCATGGAAACGTTCATTCCCTGGCCAGCCTTGGGCGAGTGAGTGTGACACGCATCTCCAGTGATGAATACCCTGTTGTTGTGTGCAGAGAAACTGTTGCTGACACGTTGTCCAATCTGGTACCCTGTGTACCACTCGATATCCAAGAATTCCATTTTGTAGGGGTGCATGATCTTGCGGGCAGTGTTAAGAATGAGTTCAGGCGTGATCTTGGATCTGTCCACCCTGCCAGCAGTTGCAATCTTTGAATCGGTAACATTCAGACCAAACTCAGAGGCCAGCTTCTGAGTCGAGTCTCTGGCAACGTCTTTAAGTTGAGTGTAAAGTCTCACCAAGCCGTGCTCACGAGGAATCACCATCACGGATCCTGAGTCCGACAGGTGGATTGCACAACGGTTGCGAATGTCAGGAAAGTCAGTAGAAGGAATCATGTCCACCACACCCCAAATATGGTCAGTGGTTTCACCTTCCATGGTTATACCGAGTTGTTTACGAACCCACAGGTGGGCTCCGTCCGAGCCAATCACGTACTTGCACTTGATGGTCTCGTAATCAGAAACGTCCTCTTTGTTCTTGAGCTCTTCGTAGAATTTGTCTTGGTCACCATCGAATTGGCGGAAAAGGCCATTGGCAATTTCGTTGGCGCCAGTGGTGGCACTGTCGGCCTTTGAGTTCTCAGCCGAAATGTCTTTAACAAGCAAGCTAACAGCATATTCTTCCTTTTCATCCACCTCAAGTCTGAGGGGCAACTTGCTTCTTTCCACTTCACTCTTTCCTCCCAGCCATTTCTCAATCAGGTCCAAGAACCACAGCTCAATTCTGCCCTGGTGCAACACCATTTCGGTGAATCTAGAGAGCCCAGGAATAGCATCATATGCTCTAGCACTCCGCACTAATTTGCCCTTGTCATCGGGAGACCAGAAGCACATCTCGGAAATAGGATTGGCTTCCTTGAGGGCACGGTTTCCAAATCCGAAACTGTCGAACACCTCCAAAGTACGAGCCTGGAGCCCATCAGCCTGGCCTGAATAGATTTTGTTTGACCTCTTGTCAATAATCCGGAACGGAGTTCCTGTGCGTGCTAACCAGCATGCAGCCATGAGGCCAGAGGGCCCGGCTCCGATAATTACGACGTCTGTGTGGGATGTTTTGATGTTTTGCAAAGACATTGGTGCTGATTTTTCTCTACGAATTCCCACCCCCCTTTAAGTACTCTTTTTGCTCACCATGTAGACAATTCCGAAACATGGGGTATTTCCGCACGCACTATTGGGCGTCCTCGGAGCCAATAATGCGAGGCGTAATGCGAGCGAAGAAAGAAACTCCGAAAAGGGTGGGAGGGGCAGCACTTGTCAAATTGACTAATAGCAGCAGGGGCGGCTTTTTTGGGAGTGTTGTCGTGCTGGGCTGCCCGCCATTACCTTCGCCTTAAAAGCAACCTCTGTTGATTTTAACCAGCACCGATAGTGGATCGGTCTGTTTTTCCGCCTTTTTCTCTTTTCTCCCCGAAAGTTGGTTATAACCATAAAACCCAATTTTCCGGCTGGGCCCCTCTTCTGGCATTTTTCCGCTTTGCAGGGCCCTTCTCTCCACATTTCCTGCATCCTCAAGACTCGAGTGCACCACCATGAACTCGTCTGCTTCTCGAAGAAAGGTTACCCATGCTTGCAAAGCTTGCAAAAGGCGAAAAATCAAAGTATGTAAGTGTTTTCATTCAATTCTGGCGGTATTTCTGACCTAAGTGTTCTGGCTCAAAACCATGTCTTTACTGCACTAAGAAGGGCCTACAATGCGATTTCAGTGCACTCGACAAAAGAACTGTTCGGTGGCTGAAATCGGGATTCTCGAAGCATAAATTCATCGGAAACAATTCCGACCCCGATCTTCGAGATGTCGCGGTATTAAAGCCACAATTCGGTGTTCTGGAGTCCAAGCGGGACTTCTCGGATCCAACGCCCACCGACCCTGAAAGTCTACAGCCGCTTGCCAAATTCTCGCCCAGCCCGTCTGCAACTCCGTTTGAAAAGACTTCCGGCATCCCCTTGCAGAATGGGCATGCGGCACGATGTCTTTTTGACTACAGTGGAAAGATGCGATACTTTGGAGAGAGTAACCCACTCCTGTTTCTTCAGGAATGTCGAAAAATATTCTCGAAGATTCAAGGGCCAACTCATTTTGTCACAGATCCCAAAATAAACTACGTCTACGATGAGCCCAAGACGTTAATGTTTCTGCAGACAGTGCCTCTACCTACCGAGAAGCTGCTTCGACAGCTTGTGAAACTATTTCAGGATAACGTCAACGATGTGTACTACGTCATGGACAAGAATTATCTCAAGGAACAGATACTAGATATCTATCGCAACAAACGATATTCACTTTCTCAGGAGAAGCTCTGTCTATTGTACCTAATCGTGGCTCTCGGACTTTCCTTTGCGGAAATGTCTCAAGAAATAATTCTAGAGGAACTCAAGGATGTCGATGCCTGTGCATTCTTCGATAGCGCTTTGTTGATTCAACGGGGCATTGACCAGGATAGCTCTTTATGGCAAGTGGAATTCAATTTCCTCCTCCACTTTTATTACGTCGTTCACACGAATAGAACACTTTCTTGGATCCATTTGGGGCATGCAATACGGTATGCTCAAAGCATAGGCGTCCACAGGAAAGATGTCAACGAGATATTTGAGGACGAAAGCTACAGCATTCATCGGCGCCGCCTCTGGGTATCTCTCTTCATCTGTGATCGGATTTTGCTGATTGGGATGGGAAGACCACTAGGCATCAATCTTTATGACTGGGAGGATTTGGGTTCAATTTTTTATCCAAATGACCCCAATGAGAACTTCAAGGTGAAGTGTCAAAGGCACATTGCTGACGTGTGTGCAATTAACGGACGCATACTTGAGCACCTTTATCAGAACAAGACAATAGCTCTAGGAAAGGCGAATGAGCTTGCGGTGGAACTCAAAAACTGGTCATTAAACTTGCCAAGCGATCTCAGTCTTCGAACCCTCCTAGATCTGCTCGAAGACCCCGAGAAAAACGAGATCCCTTATCTTCTCGTGCTCTTGCACTTATTTCAGTTCTACGGTATCGTCATGTTGTGCAAGCCGTTTTTCGTCCTGGCTCTTATGCGCAAGCTTGATATGGGCGAGGTTGGTCGGGTTGCCAATGAACAGCTTGTGACAAATTTCTGCCGAGCTGCTATAAGGGCGTCATTTCTCACTGTTGAGTTGATATCCAAATTCGTGCGAAAAACAGAGCGCTTAGAGATGTTTGCTACAACAAACTGCTGTTTCTTCGCATCGCTTGTGTTGGCGTTCACTCTCTTTGTCTGTAAGCGATCTGGCGAAGAGGATGCAAGCTTCCAAGCAGCACTCGAGCTGGCAGCACGGAAGGGTCAGAAAATTTTATTTGACTATGGGACGTTCAATATCATTTCGTCGCGATGGAGTGACAACGTGAGCAATATGCTTCAGGCGATCGAAGATGACAAAGCATCGGTTCCTGCAAATGGCTCGCTGACGTTTCAAGATATCCTCTTGAATTTGAATGACGATATCGTAACATTGAATACATCGAGGCTGGATGCAATGGACGAAATGATGGCTTTCCTGACACATTTCGTTCCACTGGTAACCGAAGAAGATCCAGAGGAGTCAAACATCGACAATCCCAGCTTCCTCGATATATTCATGCAACCTGTGCCTCGCCAACCATTTCACAATGATGACAGTCCTTCGGATGACCTCGAATCCCTGATAAGGAGTCAGAGTGAAGTTATCAACGCAACCTACTGAGTTCCTACCAAAGCAATCCAGAGCACTAAAGGTGCTAGGATCAAAGCAAAGTAAATAGAATCAATCAACTACGAATCAAAATGAACAGTTTTTATTTTGTTTCACTATGGAAGATCCGCGCAGCGGTTCAGTTCAGTTCAAGAAATGTAAGCGAAGTCGACATAGAGAGAAGGCTCCAGCGAGTCTTTTTAATTAAATTTAATACCCAATCGTTCCCAAGGAGTTGTCTCTGTCGAATGCACCACGCTCTCTGATGTAAGGGTCCAAGGCGATGTAGTTCTCAGCCAACTCAGCACCCAACTGGATCTTGAGGTCCATCAACTTGGTGGACTCCTCGGTCAGCTTAGCCTGAATCCACGAGATAGTTGTCTCGAGGAAAGTCAAGAACAACTGCTCTCTCTGAGCAACCAACTTCTCGTACTTCTCATCCTTAGCAAGAACAGAGGAGTTCTCTTTCGTGGGCTCCACGTACTGGGGTGAGTAGTCATCTTCTCCGCCAAGGTCCTTGGGGATGAACTTTTTGTCAACGAACTTCTCCAAGTCTTTGGCAGATTTGGTAAAGTGGATCTTAGAAGCCACAACAGGGTCCAACCAACCCTTGATGATCTTCCACACGGCGTTGAAAATCCATGGCGCCTTGTGAATCCAGATGGCAGAAAGACACTCGGGGTAGTTGGCCTCGAACGCTTTAGCCAAGAACTTGACAGCGTTCAAGTCGGCGTTCTTCAACGAGAATCCGGACATGTCGAACAAGATATTGGCACCGTCGTTGCCCAATTCGTAGTCCTTCAAGGCGAGACGGAACCACTCGATGATCAAACAGATGAAGATCTCGAAGTCCTTCTCGGGACAGTCATGGCCAAAGTGCTTCTTGACACGGATCACACACACAGGACCTGCCTCGTGGTCTCTACCACGGAAGTAAGCCTTCTGCATCTTGAATGCCTCAATAAATTCGGGCTTCTTCTTGCCGTAGAAGAGGGTAGAGTCACCTTCCATGACCCACTTGTCGACGTTGTGCGAGTTGGCCTTCCACTCCAAGCACTTGGCGGCCATCTCCACGATGTGATGCAACTTAAACTTTCTGGCACGCACAAAACGAAGAAGGTTGTTGTCAGGCGAGTCGTTTCTCAATGTGTTGATGAACGACTGGTGCAATTCCACCGGGTTGAATTTGTGCAAATGACTGTAGACGTCCTTAGTAACAGGCTTGGCAGTTTTGTCAAATTCACCTGCCAAGTGGTTGGCCTTGCCGTTCAATTGACGGAAAGTCGAGGTGGTTCTCTCTGAAGGCTTTGGCGCAGAGTCAAGAGCCGAAGTTGTGGAAACTTTGGGAAGGGCATTCTTTGACTTGGACGACACAAAGTTGGTGTGTTTCTCAATGTCGTGGTACGACAAGTTGTCCAAGTCGTAACCCCACGATTTGAGTAGTACCGCCCACGACTGCTTGAAAACAATCTCGTGATCGCCGGAGATGGACCACACTCTGTCTGCCTTGACTTTTCCTTGAGGCATTATTGTCAGGTTATTGTAATGGAATGAGGGAAGATCAACTAGGAGGAGATTTATACGATCTTTCCAGAAGCAATGAGTTGGCTGCGGTAGCAATTGTCGAATTTATATACAATCTAGTGCCCCTCATGACTCGAAGATTCCCCAAATCTCCGCATTAGGTAATGGCCAACCATCGAGCGCGCACATGCAGTGCCCAATCCCGAACCTAGCATCGAGCTGATAGCGCGTACTTCATGTGGATGGACGCCGTGTGAAGGAAAAGGTCGCCAAGGTGCCCGCATCTCGCAGATACTCACCGTCTGTGCGCCGTAGGTCACATGAAGCTCACGTGCTTCCCCCAATCAGGAAATGTTTTCTCAACATGCCGCGCATGTGAACGTTCATGTGACAGGTCGCTGGAGGGGTTTTTTCGCGCTTGACCGAGGCGGGTTGCGAAAGTGGGGGGAAAGTAAGGTGCGGTATGTTCCTAGCTTACGTCACTATAGATCGATAGTTGAACTAGTGGGGCATTTGTCATATTTTGGGGATGGAGGAAGTTTACCGTGGGTTGCCAGCTGCGAAGTGTTATCGCGGGAATGCTGCAGGAGGCGAGTTCGTGGTCATGAATCATCTCTACACGCACTCTTTTTTGGGCCACAAGACATTTCCCGTGGTCCACTTTTCCCATGTGCCTTAACCAATATCGTCTCCGCATTTGGTATCAGTACCTGGGGTGCAAAAAATTTAGACTACCGCGCCTGCACAGTAGGCCTCGTCCGGGTTCTGCAGCGGTGCCCGCAGCCTCCATCTTATCGCTGTATCAGTCCTGTGGCTTTTGATTCTTTCTCAGAGTCAGGTGAGGTACGTTGTCCTTTCAATCTTTAAAATTCACCCGCGCACTCGAGGTTTGTTGGGAATCGCGAAACCATGTCCTGGCGCCATGTGCGCGCATGCGCCTCACCGCAGTCGAGCCCAAAAAAGACCCGGCGTTGCATTCCTTTGACACGCCGTTAGCGAAATTGCCGAACTAGGAAAGTGCTGAAGGCACAAACTGGTCCTGGCCATCGCCGTTGCGTAAATAGGCAGGGGAGTTTCACCGAACCTTGGGGTCGAATGGGGAAGCTGTTAAGGGCAGATTGGAGAAAGCCCGTGGCCGAGAGCTTCTCTGGAGAGTCCAGCACTTAGGCAATGTCATGCTCGAGGCGTATAAACGAGAATAATGCCTGTTCTGATGGTAAAATTCAACAAAAATTCAACATCCAATCTGGCCACTTCGGCAGCTGTTACTATGGTCAGACGCAGGGCCCGCATTTAGACAGGCATCAGACGTTCAACGCAATGTGCACACCGTCCATGTTTTCCAACACGGTGGTGGACGCCTTGCGAGGCGGATAAAACTTCAGGTGCAGCTCTATGTGGGCAAAAGTCTGCAAAATGCGGACTGTGACGTACAGTGCCTCTGTCAACGCGAACTGCTGGCCCAAGCAAATGCGGGGTCCGGTCCCAAATGGCATGAACGCCCAGCCGATTTTAGCAAGGTTTGCCCACCGGTCCGGATTGTAGACATTGGCGTCTTCACCAAAATACTCTGGGTTGCGGTGTAATGCGTAGAGTTGGAAGATGACAATTCGGCCTTTGGTTACGAGAATCCGATCCTCACCATCCGGACCTCCACCTTTGGGAAGCGTCGTGTTCTTCCGTGCTTGACGTAGATTTTGGGCAACAGGAGGGTACAAGCGGAGAGTTTCATTAAGCACATACCGTAGATACGTGCACTTTTTGAGAGACTCAAAGGTGATCAGCTCACGCAGCTCAGCGGTGTTGCCATCGCCAAACGTCTGCAACACTTCTTGTCGGAGTTTTTTGTAGATTTGCTCGTTGCGAGCCAACTCGAAAAATGTCCAAGACAAAAGACTCGCCGTAGTTGAGCGGCCGGCCAAGAGGATGTTGAGCAGCTCATCACGGATGGCCACTGCATCCTTTGTGCTCTTGACCAATTCATAAAGAAGCGTGTAGCTTTCTCTCGACTTGGCATCTACTTCGGCGTCCGAAAGGGCTAGCGCTCCATCAACAAACAGCTGGACAAACAGCTGTGCTGAATTCACGCGAGTTCTGAACTCTGAGGAGTTGGCGAACACTCCCCACTTCATCAACAGAGCACGTACCGCCATGTACCGCAGAAGGAAGGTGATGTCCTCCTGAAAGCGCTGATTTCTGGCAACCTGCTCATCCATGCCATGGAATCCAATGCTGGGGTCACGAAGGCTATGGACGCTTTCTCCAAAGAGAAACTCCGAAGCGATGTCAAGAGTGAGCCGATGAAACAACAGCTGAATGTTGAACTCTCGACCTTTGAAGCCCTTGATCTGATCAAAAAGAGTCCTCAAATGGGGCTCGATTATCTGCACGTGTCCAACTTGTTCTCTGGAAAACTGGGGCCGAAGCGTGAGGCGGGAATGTTTCCAATGTTCACCCTCGGCTACGAACACGCCTTTTCCGAGTAGTGGTGCATAGGCTGATTGACGTATGCCAATGCCGAATTCCTCAAATTGCGTGGCAAGCATAGCCTTGATATTGGTGGGGTTCTGTGTGAAGATCAACTCGTCCGTCATAGTCAGCGCTTCGTAGGTGTCTGCGCCGAGAAGAACATACTGTGCTGCCAAATGGTCAAGAAAACTTCCTTCGGCCTTAAATTTGAGGTAATGCCTGGTGGTGTAGTAAAGGAAATGGGCGAGGCTTCTTTTCGCATGCAATGGTGCCGTCTTCAATTTCCTTGCCAAGTACAAGTTTCTGAGACGATGTACCGCAAACCTGACAAGCCAAAGCAAGCATAGAAGTTTCAAAATATGTACTAAGTCCATTGTGAGTAATCAGCTTTTGAGGACGGGAGGAACCTGGTGAAGCGTTCTAAATAACTTCAGCATCGATTTGACATCTGCAGGGCTCCCCGCATTTCGGAGTATGAGCCTGCCGATGGAGTCTTGTGATCTTCGCTGGGACAGATATTGCTGGAGGGGTAAAGAGGCATCAGGCAAATTTTGAGCTAGCTAATTGCAAATTTACTCAATCCATGAAAGATGGCAAGGTTCTCTAGCTAAATACGTAACAAAGCCGACATGGTAGTGATATCCATTACACAAGCGCGGGAGGAAACTGATTGCCCCGCTGGCTCGCTAGCGCGAAGTGAGTCCTAGCTGTATGTACCAATTAGAGGAACTCTAGGAACGGCACATGAATGGCAAATTTCGTGGACACCGGCTGACCCTGACGCGGAGGCACGGGTTTTTGTTCTGAGGCACGGGTGTTTTTACGGAGGCACGGGTGTGACACCGAGGCAAGTGCGCCCCCTCTGTCTGCACGCCAAACCTCGCACACACCCACAACTTAGATCTATGATAGACAGTAGCATGGGTCAAGGTGGAGTCGCGGACTACGTCGTCCATTGAAAAGCATTCATTCAAGCACGGAATTGAGCAGTGCCTGGAAAGAGACTGCCACGGACAACAAGAATTACTTCAACAAAGGACCATGCTCTACCCATTGACTACACAGCTCACGGAAATATAATTAGTTGAATTACGAGCGAGAGGAAATGTTTTGCGCTTAGATAAGCAAAGCCAAACCAGCAGCGAAACCAAGAGCAGCAACGGGGCCAGCAGCGGCGGCACCGTTCACGGTGCTCACAGCAGGAGCACTGGAAGCAGCCTCGGCGGAAGAAGAAGCAGCCTCAGTGGCAGCAGCACCAGCCTCGGTAGAACCAGCGGCAGTAGAGGCAGCCTCAGCAGCAGCCTCGGTGGAAGAGGTGGCCTCAGCAGCAGCCTCGGTGGCGGAGGTGGTCTCAGTAGCGGCAGTAGTAGGCGTGGTCTCAGGAGCAGCCTCGGAGGTGGTGGTCTCGGCAGTGGTCTCGGCAGTGGTCTCGGCAGCAGTGGTGTCAGCGGCGGCGTCAGCAGCACTGGCCAAAGAAGCAGAGGCAGCAGCGTTGATGAACCAGAAGGGCTCGTCCACACCGGCAGACGAACAGATAGAAGTAGCCAAAGAAGTCGCGATTCCGACATCAGATCCACGGCAGTTCTCAGCAATGCAGTTTGCAACGGGAGAGCCCCAGTTGCTCATCACACAAAGACAACCAGTGTCCCAGTAGGGGCATGGGGTAGAGGAGGTGGGCTGGCCCACACACTCACGAGCGCACTCGGGCAACTGGCCGTAGATGGGGTCGGCGAAACCATTGATGGAGGCGGTTCTAGCTACCGATGGGAAAGTGGCCCATGGGTTGTCAGCAGCGGATGCAAGTGCAATAATGGTGGAAGCGGAAAGGGCAGCGAAAAACATAGCGAGCGAGATTTTACTTATGGGTGTAGCGAGCAAGACAAAACAAAAGCAGGGGTGCAAGGGTCTAGTTTTTATACTGGGAAACGCTCGGCATTCGAGAGTCGGGTTTGCAGCCAGAAGCGGCACAAACCGGCGCCGAAGCGGCTTCCGCGCTCGGCATGTTTGGGCGCTACGTGCAGCGCATGCATAGCGCCAGCCATGCAGTAGCGGCTCTACATACAGCTGATCCCTCATGCATGGGGTACCACAAAGAAGATTTATCTTGGCATTTGACCTGTCTGATGGAAAAGATAATTTTTGCACTTTGCCTGGGCTCCATTTCTGAGACTAAGAACTGGGTGCGGAGCAGAAGAAAAGAAGAGGTTGAATGAAGGAGAACAAATACTGCTAAGCGACGGCAATGGCGAAACCTGGCTCCAGCTAGCTGCATAATCTCGGGGTTGATCGCTCATATCGGCCGCGTTTTGACGCTCGTCGTAGTGGCCCTCGCTTTCAGTGTACCGGAGAAGACGGTATATTGCCGCATGAGTGAGCATTGTTAGCAGTGCCGAGAAATTTACTTCTCTTTTATGCTGATGAGTCAATATTGCTCTCGATTCCTTCCATTTGAGTAAGCGCCTAGCTGAATTGGCGGAAAACACATAAGGAAGCCGCCAGGCATCTAGGCGAGCCTGGCGAACGCCGTAGCGCAAATAAGTTGCAAACATCATTAAAACCGAGTCTTTATAGACGCTGGTCCGGCTAAATCTTTTGAGGGCCTGGATTTCGACTACATCTGCGGGCCATGCCATTCCTGATTAGGAAGCGCATGTCCGACGGTGGTCGGGGTCGAAGTTCCCAAAAATACATCGGCGAAAGCGGGAAGAATAATTGCAATGACTGATTCGTTAATAGCAGATGTGACTATGAAATTCAGTTTTGCCTTTGTTATTGGCTACAGTCTAGGCATCAACGAGAGAAGAAACCATTTACTGACAGGGAGTCCTAATTACAAATCAATGTATATAATCAATTGAGGAACATAGATACTATTTGCTTGCCGAGATTAAAGTAGAACAAACACATGGCCTATTTCTGTTAGATCAAATACATGGCCGCCACTGCACCCACAATCAATCCTGAGCCAACCTTCACGCTTCCACTAGCCCCTGCCCCACTTGAAGACAGAGAAGCACTACTTGAGGCAGCTTCAGAGGTTGCAGATGCGGTGGAAGTTGTGGAGTCGTCGGCCGTTGACGATGCAATAGCATCAGTATCGAAGCTGAAAGTTGCAGTGACGGATTGGCCGCCGGCGGTGGCAGAAACAGCAAATTCGGCAACTCTCAGCAGAAGTTGAGTGGAAATGGAAGCTGGAACTATCCACAAGTTAGCGCCCACGCTAGAGCACAACGAATACGCCAAACTGGTCGCTGAGGCCAATTCATCACCTGAGCAGCTAGCAGCGAAACACGACGCCACAGATCCAGACCACTGAGGCATAACACAAAGACAGCCGGTATCCCAATATGGACATGGTGTGATGGAGGTTGGAACCTTGGTACAATCTTTAGCACACTGAGGCAATTCATCCGCAATCGGGTCGGCGAACCCGTTGACAGAGGCTGACTTAGGAACTTGGGGGTATGTCGCCCATTGAGAGGCGAGGGCAATTGGAGCCAAGAAAAGAATAAATTTCATGGTGGGAGATCGCGTCAGAAACTGGTATCAATTGATTTATTGGGAGATCCTCTGCGTTTAAGAGTTCAAATAAGTTTTTAAAAACGGATCTCGGCCGGAATTCGTCGGAAAGTAACCCGCTCATAGAGCCTAAAAAAGCAAGGCCACTTCTCCGGTAAAAGGCATCGGATATGCATGAAGAAATTTTATCTTTTTGATCATCAGTTATATCCTGTATGTTAAGCAGCCGCGCATGCATGCATATGCATGAATTCTACGAGGTTGTAACGCATCCTCAAGCCCGCCCCGCTAGCTTTATGCGAGTTCAATGATAACCTTTCTCAATTCTGGGATGGCCCCACGGAAGCAAGGGCTGAATTTCCGAAGGGGGCTTACATCGGATGTAGCCGGCTCTTGTAAGAAATTATGCATCTGAGAGCCGACTGATGGTTGAGATAATTTTTTCCAAGCCCTTAAATTTTCTTAGCTCAATATGCAAGAGTGACTTAGCATATCCGTCGTACTTATCGGCAACCCATATTGCCCTTCTTTAAAGCTAAGAAAAAGCCAGTTTCCGAGAACCCTGCCTCACTTTCTTGTCCTTGTCGCTTAGCAAACATGATTCCTCTCTATCTGCAATTCAAGGTGGAGAAAGAGAGAAACTTGGAGTTTCAGTTTTTGGCCATGGCGGTCTCTATGCTACTCCCTTTAGCACATGGAATCTTGTTCTACTGGATCCCCAGAGTACTAAGAACTTACAGGGGAAAGGACACCTTACGTGGTAAACCTTTCTTTACCTTCCTTAAGTACTACGGTTTTCTTACCCGAACGTTCAACTTGACGGTGTTTGGCAAGACAATTTACTACCAGCCTAGTTTGCTCATTGTGGTAGCTATGCACTTAGGTATCAACGGTGTTTTTGCTTTCTCGAAAACCAAAGACCTTAATTACGAACCCAGGTACTACGTTGTCTCCAAGCGAATTGGACGTCTTTCCACCGGAAACCTCCCTATGATCCTTCTTTTTGTTTCAAAAAATACGTTAATTTCTGCGCTCTCTGGGTTGGGGAATGACAAGACAGTTTTTTTCCACAAATGGTTGGGTCGCTTCATGTTCTTCTCTGCTACCCTTCACATGGCCCTCAGCTTAAAGTATTGGCTTGAAATGAAGTTTTATATAATGGTGGAAATTCCTCCTCAAATCTTTGGAATGATTGCTTACGGCTGTCTTACAATGCTTAGTCTTGCAAGTTTGCGATTCATCCGGAACTTTGCCTTCGAATTCTTCTTGGCTCAGCACAGAATCTTCAACTTTATTATGCTCCTTATGCTTTACTTTCACAGCAAAGGTAACCGCGCAGCTGTCATTCTTGGTGTCCACTTGCTTGTTCTTGATAGAATATCGTCCAGAGTTTTAGGAATCCTCCATAAAAGAAAGGGGCCAACGAAAGGCATGTCTAAGTTTGAGGTGCTTGACGAAGATACCCTCAGAATTACTATTCCTATTAAAGTTCTTAATCTGAACCCCAACAAGTGGTGGTGGTGCATTGTGCCAAAGTATGGAAATTGGGCTGCTGGGCAGCACGTTCTCATGAATGTGTTTCTGGTGAAATGGCTTCAGTACCACCCCTTTACTATTGCCAGTCTTCCCTCCAGCGGCAACATGGTTTTTGTCGTAAGAGTACAGTCCGGATTCACGAAACACTTAATGAACAAGGTAAAGAAACTTGCAGAGGAGCAGGAAGATCTGGATTTGACCTCAGAATCATCCTCCACTTCTGCGAACGATGAGAGCTCTCTGGAAACTAATGAAAGCCCTTTTTCTGTGGAAAACTCGTCCAGTTCAGTCGAGCCGGGAAATTCACTGATTTCAAAATTGTGCTCCCCTAGAGCATCGAAGAAGAACTACCTTGTTCAGTCAAAATCAGTACGGAGCTTTAAGCTGGTGTATGAAGAATTCGAGACCCCAGAGTACGCCACAATAAAAGCCGGAATTAACGGTCCTTACGGTGGAATTATCCAGCCTCTCACAAAATTTGAGAGTGTCATGTTTTTCAGTGCCGGTTCTGGTGCTTCCTTTGTTCTTCCATTGGCTATCGACTTGCTCCAAACTATCCAGAAGAAGGATCTTGAGAATGACTACTTGTACCGCCCAGCAGTAACAGCCGTTACTATTGTGATGTCGTTCAGACGCAAAGCAAATTTGCAATGGTATGATCACTTGTACGATGATCTTCTTCCGTTCATTGACCTGGGGAGAGCTCAGTTAATTGTACATATTTCACAAGAAGAAGCTGAAAATATCCCAACCATTTCTGATGAAAAAAAGCAAATGGAGTCTGAATGCTCTGTTTACACCGAGGGAAACGAGGGCTTTGTATTGAAGCACAGCAGGATCGATTTTGCTTCATACATTCTACCAGCTGGGAGCGAACTATGCTCCACCTCACGCAGGAAGGCGTTTGCAAGTCTTTCATGCGGCCCACATGCTTTTAACGAAACAGCTAGGTCACAATGTGAGAAGGTCCGCGGTATGAAGGGGGCACCTGATGTGTATTGTTACACGGAATCCTTTGATTAAGCAAATCGTATTTATGGAATATAAGATCTTGAAATTGAAAATTTGCTCGTAATACTTCGAAAGCAGAAAAGCACTATGACATGACGCAGAAACAAATCCCGCATGCTCGCATGCCTCTGGAAAAGATATCTTTGGCACCATTTTTAAACGACAGAGCAGTTTTCCTTCTCTAAATTAAGCTACAAAGGTAGAAGCTACTGACTCTCGGTCCGAGTAACAATCGCCTCGCGCATGGCCTTATTATTGTTGTTCATGTGACCGTTGTTGGCATCATTGTTGTTCTCATTTACTGTCGCGGTAATGTATGAGCTACTGGAATCATCCCCTTAGTGAAGAGCCAGCTTGTGCTATTGCTTTGTTCTTTAAGTCTTACAAGACTTACGGAGAATTATTGATAGCCACGATGGACAGGAAGCTCAACCTGCCTTAACCGGTAGTCCTATTGACATCAAAAGATGATAAAAAAGAACTCTGAAGCTAATTCATGTCTCATCTTCATTACCAGTGGCGAGAGTAGTAGAGGTCTCATGTCGAGGTGTCGGCGAGGGGCTTACCCTTCGTCAATCGGCAAGCATAGAGCCAGTGCTTCAATGACCGCAAATCCAATTTGCCAACGGTCTTGGTATAATTAGAGTTTTCAAAACTCAGTTTCTGGCTCAGGAATGTTTTTGACATAGACGGCACCATCAATAGAGCGTATCCATAGCTACGAAAGGCAAAGGGAGTAAGGTTATTAAAAAGCAAAAACATGCTAGAAAAGACAAGAGGATATTGAGGCAACTGAATAACTCAGCCTATTGCGGTTAAAGAGAATTCAAAGGACTTCGTGCCGGTAATCCTCCACCATCTTCAACTTGACCCGGCCATGCATAAGTTCGTAACGCATTGTGATGCCTCTCCTTCTGCAAAATTATCTCCGGATGTGAAATTTGCCAATGCAACAGGTGGCCGAGCAAGCACGTTTACGCCGAACCATGTCCAAATCGGGTTGTGCGGATGTTCCGTTGTTTGCTGATGACGCCCGACTTACGCTCATATCGGACGCAGAAAGGAGGGGTTGCAGAATTTGGAAGGATCTTAAACACGGTCAAAAAATTTGGAAACTGAACCATGATCTGCGCTCTTCCCTCTTTACAGATTTGTTTCACGTGCAAAGAAGTAATCTGTCTTTTGGACTGTGAGTGATTATAGAATTGCCCGTTCAATAGATCCTGGCCGCGTTAGTGCAATCGTTACGTAATTTGCGTTGAGAGATTATATGAATTATTTTGGGCTCAATTCATTAAAGTAAATACGGCGTAGGTGATGTGAGCTGGAATACTAGCCAGTTTAGAAGAGGCCAACAAGCACCATGGCTCCAGCAACAAAAGCACCTGGCAAGAGAGTGTTAGCAGCGTTGGCAAAGTTTTGAACGGTTGCAGGAGCCGAAGTCTTCGACACCGAAGCAGCCTCAGCAGTTGGCTTTGTCACAGTCTGAGTGATGACCTTGGTGGTCAATCCGTTCTCACAAACATCGCAAGCCTCAGTGACGGTAACGGCAGTGAGGTGAGCGACAGTGGTAGGAGCAGCACCAGGAGCAGTGGTGGTTTCACACTCCTCGGTGATGGTGTAGGTCTTACCGCCAACGTGGGTGGTGACAGTGGTCAAGGAACCTGTAACGTGCTTGCACTTGGTGCACACAGTAACAACAGTGGTGTGCTCGTCTGTGACAGTTACGACAACGTCGTCAATAAGGGTAGGGTTGACAGAATCGGTAGGAGCAACGGATGTAGCGTTCTGGAAACCAGAAGAGGAATCCACAGTGGAAGAGCTTGCAGTAGAAGCGCCCTCGGAGGTTGGGTCAGCATCCTCGGTAGCAGTAGCGGAAGCATCAGTCTGAGAAGACAAAGTTGGCTCAGAAGCTGGCTCAGAAGTTGGCTCAGAAGACGAGGTCACTGAGGCATCATTAGAGGCAACGGCAGCGGCAGCTTCGGACAACAGCGAGCGTGCAGCTGCGTTGATGTACCAGAAAGGCTCTCCGACACCAGCAGAAGAGCAGATAGAAGTAGCCAAAGAAGTCGCGATTCCGACATCAGATCCACGGCAGTTCTCGGCAATGCAGTTTGCAACGGGAGAGCCCCAGTTGCTCATCACACAAAGACAACCAGTGTCCCAGTAGGGGCATGGTGTCGAGGAGGTAGATCTAGTGACACAAGCCTGAGCACAAGCTGGCAAATCGTCGTAGATAGGGTCAGCAAAACCGTTGATGGACGCGGTCTTAGGAACTGGGGGGAAACTGGCGTATGGGTTTTCGGTGGAAGTGGAAGAACCAGTCTCGGCGGGCTCAGAAGTAGTGGCATCGGTAGACAGAGTCTCAGCAGCAGTCAGCGAGGTCTCCGACTCGACAGCAGAGGAGGTGGTCTCGGAGCTGGCAGTAGTCTCGGAGCTAGAGGTCTCAGTGGAGGTTACGTCCTGAACAACAGTGGCCAAATCACTCAACAGCGTGGAGTACGCAGCGGAAATTCTCCAGTATGGAGAAGCGACTCCGACTGACGAGCAGACGGAGTTAGCCAAGCTAACAGCAACGACAACATCATTGCCCACACAGCTGTCAATGTAACACGAGGCCACCAAGTTGGAGAAGTTGGTGACACAGAGACACCCGGGTTCCCAGTAGGGGCAGAATCCAACGGCTTGGCTCACACACCCCTTGGCACATTCTGGCAAGCGGTCGTAGATGGGGTCAGCAAATCCGTTGATGGTGGCGGTTCTAGCCAACGTGACGCGAGTGGAGCTCGACGACGACGAAGCGGCCAAAACACTGGAGGCAAACAAAGCGAGGGTAGCGAGTGGAAGCATTTGGTGGTAGAAGTGCCTTTGCTGGTTATGTGTGGCCGTGACGGGGGACTTTTATAAGAAAACTCTAACCTAGATCCCGAGATTCGCAGCCAGTTGGGCACCGGGACTGCAGAGACTATGCATCGCATGCGGCAGGTCGCGTGCAGGCCGTTATTAGCGACATGCACGCCGATGCTATGTGGGCGGCAAAAAAAAAAACCTGCCCGCTGCATGTTTATCTTTTTCATCAATCCTTACCCGCGTCCTGTATTTCGGGGAAATAGGAGAAGCCGCAGAACCAGGTCACTTTGAGTGCCGGCTTCTTTCATCATAGTGAAGAAATTAGTTGAATTCGCCGCAATTGCGGTACCCGTAGCAAAATCCGAGCAGCGCCGGTTTCGGCCCAAAAAGATTTTGTCACCGCCAAGACCTCTGGCATCAAAACCGGTGGTGTGAATGCCGAATCGGCGTGCGTTATGAGTATTTTTTTTTTGAAACACGAAAATCTTTTTACGCCAGGCACTTGCACGCACTGCAGGTTACTCGAGGCATTTGGAAGCACGAGAGCATCCTGGCCATAAATCCGAAGTCTTGGATGCAATTGGATGCCTTCGGCGTGTGATGAGCAGCCGGCTCTCGGCCTCCGACATATGTGTGGGACGAAACGAGGCTTTTTTTCGCTTGGGTATTACCGGCTCGTGAACACCCATCAATCATTAGACGTATCGTCTGTGGTAGGCTTATTCCGACAATACTACGTGAAGCGCAGCTCTAACAAAAATCCTGCATGATTTCGACTATCCATGCATGTGGGACGAGACTCTTTTTCCTGATGATTGTTCGGCCCAATTCGCGAGTTCGGCTGGCAGGATCATTGGCTGAAAGGCACGTTGCATGAACAGAAATACAAATAGAGAGACTTCAATCTACCACATAGCCGCGGCAGTGGAGATTTCGGAGAGGAACTTTCAATGACTGCTGGACAAATATCCAATGGCTAAGATAGCACTAGACAATGCCTGGTTGCGTCGAGTATCAGAGGGCAGACTAACTCTCTATTGACGTGACGAGAGAGGACTATGTGAGTGGAAGCTGGTAACTAAGTACTGCGTAATGAGACGGAATTGAAGTGTTAGAGCAGAAAATCTCCTCCGAGGTCATACCACAATTCCCATACACATTGCTAAATCTTATCGCATCAAGAGAGTACCTCGGTATGTGGTACACGTCGTGGCAGTGAGCGGCTCCTTTCCGTGCACGCTTTGAATTCTTATATGTGCCAGATTGTGACAGTCCTCCCCACAATCGAAATGCGTCCCGGTAGGATGTACGGGTGTGTCTGGGCGAACTCAAACGTACCCCACTTTTTGAAATTTGCGTGGATAGGAACGACAAACGACCCACAAGAACTCAATTAGACAACATAACAAAAATGCTGGACAATTTATTCAACGGCTTTGCCTCTCGAAGACTGGTTGTCCACTCCACCAAAGGAATGGTGGCCTCGTCCCAACCACTTGCGAATGCGGCGGGAATCCGGATTCTCGAGAAGGGCGGGAATTGTGTGGAGGCCGCCGTGGCGGTGCTGGCGGCTCTATGTGTAGCCGAGCCTCCATCCACCGGCGTTGGCGGCGACTGCTTTGTTCTCTTCCACGATCACGTGACTCAAACGGTGCTGGGGCTCTCGGGGTGTGGAAAATCGCCCAAAAACCTCCTGATCGACGTGGTCAGAAAATCAGGAATCAAGGGCCCGCGTTTGCCTTTGGATTCGGTCCATGCAGTGACCGTGCCCGGTGCTATCTGTGGATGGCTTGATGCAATCGAGAAATGGGGCTCGAAAAATGTGACATTGGCGGATATCTTCCAGCCAGCGATTGAGTTGGCTGAAGAAGGATTTGCCGTGTCAGCAGTGTCGGCGCAACTCTGGAGTGAAGCGCTGGAATTCCTTACCATCCAAAGCCGTGAAAATGCCTCGACATTCTTGAGCGAAGATGGTTCCACGGTGGAAGAGGGCGATGTGATGTATAACGAGGGTTTGGCACAAGTGTTTAGGAAGGTAATTGCAGAGGGAAAAGACGGTTTCTACAAGGGCGACGTGGCCGAGCAGATTGTCAACAAGATCAAAGAAAAAGGCGGAGTTATGGAGCTCAGCGACTTGGCGTCGCATCATTCTACCTTTGTGGATCCGATTTGCATTGAATTTTTGGGCAAGCATCTTTGGGAGATTCCTCCCAACGGCCAGGGAATCGTTGCATTGTTGGCGTTGGGCTACATCAGAGAACTTGCCAAGAGGGACGAATACGATTTGAAGACTTTGAAGCACAACTCTGCCGAGTATTTGAATCTTCTCATTGAGGCGTTGAAGTTGGCGTTCTACGATAGTGAGGAATTCGTCACCGACTTGGACTTCCACCCAGAGATCGACATCCCCAAGGCCCTTGGCGAAGAATACTTAGCAGAGAGATCCAAGCAAATTCGCAAAGGGCGTGTGCTTGCCAGGGATCACATTGACATGGTGCCAGACCCCATGTACAAATGTGACACTGTCTACTTCACGGTGACCGACAAGGAGGGCAATGCGTGTTCATTCATCAACTCAGTGTTCTCGGCGTTTGGTAGTGGCATTATTCCCAATAAGTATGGCTTCAGCCTTCAGAGCAGAGGAGCCAACTTCAACTTGAGCGAGAACGCTATCAACTCGCTCGAGGGTGGGAAGCGCCCATACCACACAATCATTCCGTCGCTCATCACTGAGAAAACCGAGACCGACACAGACAGGCTCTACGCTTCCGTCGCGTGCATGGGAGGCTGGGCGCAACCTCAGTCCCACGTGCAAATATTCTTGAATATGGTGCTCTTTGGCTATAGTCCCCAGGAAGCCCTCGATGCTCCACGGTTCTGTCTTGAGCCAAACGAGGAGCACCGCCATTTGGACGTGGGCAAGGGTTCATTTGGGCCCGTCTCTACTCCAGCCACAATAGTCAGACTTGAGGAGGGAATCTCCGAGGGCGTGGTTGCCGAATTGGCCAAAATGGGCCATGTGACGGATCTTGTCAAGGGAAACGCTAGATCGGTGTTTGGCCGAGCACAGTGTATCAAAAACGTGAGCAAGAACGGCCGCGTTGTATGGGCAGGAGGATCTGACCAGCGAGGCGACGGAGCAGCCGTTCCTCAGATCTGAGGGTGCTGGAAATTGCAGAATACAGTAGAAACGAAGAGCAGCCGTAGGTCGGTTTTATCCAGAGAGGCCGTAGGTCAGTGGTGCCCAGAAAGGCGGTAGATCGGTGTTAAGAGAGAAGCCGCCAGGCCAGAGTGGCATCCAGGCCACGAAACAAAAAGATGCTACACATATACGAAGCCGACTAACATTTCCCTTTTTTAAACCTGGTATACGTTTTGCTAAAACAACGCAAGGAGTAGCGGAATCACGGCCGCCTGGCCGGTGAAGATGGCAATGATAAAGTTGACAACGAGCTTGATGTAAGCCGAGTTGCTAAGGATATCGGCACCAACATGGAACACAATTCCCGACTGAACGACCGCAGTCCACAACGATGACAAGGTGATGTACTTGTTGGTGATGAGGTATCTGATCAAGTTCACATCGAACGAGTAGAAACCCGAGTCGACGAAGGCGTTGTAGATCACGTTGATGGCGAGGCCAGACTTCTCCAACGACTCAGCGATTTCCTCGATGTTGGAGCCGCTTCCAATGAGGCCGATGATCTGCAGGTACACCGTGTCGAGCAAGTCTCTCTTCTCAAGACCCGAGCCCTCGCTGGACGCAATCAACTCGAACAAGTAGTCGAGGTCGACGTCGTCGCGCTTGACCATGTCGGCGAATTTCTCGTCGGCCATCAAATACTCGAGCTCTTCACGCTTGAAGATGCCGTTGAGGAGCCCCGAGATACCGCTGCCGATGCCGTTGATAAGACCACTCAATGGGTCGGTGGCAGAAGTCGTAGCGGCTGCGGCAGTTCTGGTGGTGGTGCCAGTAGCACGAGTTGTGGGAGTAGTAGCTCCTGTGGCGGCGGCAGCTGGAGTAGTAGCACCGGTAACACCAGCAGCAGGAGTAGTGGCACCAGTAACACCAGCAGCGGGCGTGGTAGCAGCGGCAGCGGGCGTAGTAGCGGTGGTGGCGGCAGCGGCGGGACTGGACGACGTGATGCCGAGGATGCTGTTGATGCCTCCAAATATGCCGCCCAAGAGGCCACCTCCACCCGAAGCGGAGGTGGTGGTGGCGGCAGCAGTCGCAGAAGTGGTGGCGGAGCCAGAGCCGGATCCAGATCCAGTCGTGGGCGTGGAGGAGCTTCCGCTGTTGCCGCTCGAGCCACCAAGGCCGAGAGCTCCGAGAATACCACCGAGAAGACCACCAGAAGACGACGACGAGCTCGAGGGCGACGTGTTAGAGGACGAGGACGACGACAGAGACGAGGAAGTTGGGGTGCAAGATGAGGACGAGCCTCCCAAGCCGATGATTCCCAATACGCCGTCGAGCAAGCCGCCGATCAAGCCGGGGGAGCTGCACGACGACGAACTAGAGCTCAGGTTAGCCAGACCCTTGTACAACTTCACGATCTGCGTCAATCCGGGGTACACCTCGTAGTGCGTCAAGAGCAACACGACGAGGTCGATTGCAAGGCCGGACTGATCGGCGACCTCCAACAAGGTGGTCAAGTTCTTGGTCTGGATCAAGTTGGCGATGAACTTGATGATTTGCTGCTGCGTGAGCGACACCGACACCGCGGTCTTCACCAAGCTGACGCCGGTTCCGGTGGTGTTCAACGTTGTGAACAAGGATGTCAACAAGGGAATGTCTCTGGTGACCAAAGGCGACGTTTTCACGGGCGAGTAGTCAAGCTCGGGCTCGGCTTCCCTGATCGTGAATTCATTTACCGGAGACATGGCCCGGACCTCCACTGGCAAAGCTGCCGTGAAGGTGAAGAGAGAAAGTAGCACGAAGATCGGAAAGTAGAACTTCATTGTGCGGGGAGAAACAGTCGGAGTTCAGAGGGAGGCCTGGTCTTGAGTACTTTGACACCGGGCGATTTTTCAAACGAGAGGCACTTTTCTGTGTTGGTGGGATGAGACGGAGCCTTGCGGGTTGTTGCGGTGACTGTCCTTTTTCGAAATTCGGCGTTCGATCTGCAACAACGGAGCAGCACACCTCTGTTTTTTTATACCTAGGCCACCATTTCCGTATCAGGCATTCTATGCCAACAGCGGAGAAGCGCCCAAACGTTCTATTAACTGTTTCCAGTGCCTGGAGTGCAGATAGGTCCGAGGTCTTTGCCGTTTTGGGAAGAAGTCAGTCAAAACTGCACGCCTGCATACAATTTATTTCCCGATAAGGATACCGTCGATGGCCCTTCTGGGACGGATACGGCTGAGAAAGCGGGGGACGGTGGAATCAATTTTTGTCATGTTGTGGCAGGCTAAAACGGTTTGTCAATTTGTTTGAGCTCGGGGGCGGCGGAGATGTGGCTCGCGAATAGGAGATTCGAACCGATCAGAGGTAGCTGAGTGGAGCGAAGTGAGGCGGCTCTTGCTGGGGGAAATAACGGTCGGGACTCCCCAGCATGAAAAGTAGAAAGGCAGGGAAAGAAAGACCCAGCCTTTGCTTTGCGGGTGTGACTTGTAACGTTAATTAAGCTTCGCACATGTGGGGACTACGAGGCATTGGTACTGATTTTTGATTGATGCATGAGAAGAGAAGGGTAAATGGGGGAAGAACGATGTAGCGCTGTGTTGCAGAAATCCCACTATTCTTTTAGAAGGCAGCCTTTTCTGGAAAGAACGAGGCGGGTGTCATGGTGGCCATACTGGGTGAGACTTCTGGGTTCGAAGCCCTCACATCAGAAGGCGGTATTAGTGAATAGGGTAAGCAAACAGATGAGTGTAACGTGGCAGTTTGCCAGTTGTGTGAATGAGACGGTGAACCTCTCGGCGTGGCGCAGCTAAGCTGAGACTGCGGTCCCGCTTGGCCCAACGGCAATTGAGTCTGGGCGTGCTCAGGCGTTCAAAAACCAGCACTTCATCATCAAACCTGGAAAATGACGTTGAGGAGGTTCTTGCCTGGAGTCTGGTGTTCCTGTCGGGCTCGTGACTTTTTCGGCTGGAGTTTCTCACCTAGGGAGCGGTTTTTCCATGTAGCGGCACCGTTCGGCGGCCCGTTGAATGCGGGCTCGTGACGGTCAGGGTTTCCAGGATGGTGTTTCCCCCCTTAACGTCTCGCTGGACGCTCCCCCAGCTCACGCACACGGATCAAAGAAGTTCTGAAACTTGGTGTTGCGGAACACCCGCATGCCCATAGTGGAGCCGGCAGCGAAGTCGAAGCGGAGCCGGGCGTCGTAAAACTCCTTCATTTTGCGCTCCATTCGCCACTTGTACACGGCCGTGAACGCCACCACCGAGTAGAGCATGCCGGCAATGAGATCCAAGCGCCAGTGGTGGCTGAGATAGATGGTGGCCCACCACTGGAGCACGACAAACGCAAAAAGCGCCACTTTCGGCGCGGTCCAGCGCAGGTAGTAGCACACGAAAAAGAACGACATGGCCGCCATGGCCAGGTGGAGCGACGGCAACGCGCCGAACACGATGGGCGACGCATGGAAGCCTTGCGTCACCGCATGGGTGCCGGTGCCGAAGGGAGCCCGCGTGAGGCCCGCGGCGTAGCCCTTGGTGTCGTAGTCCGCGTGGCCGTGTTCGCCGTGGAGCTCAATGAACCACGGCGGAGCGTTGGGGAACACCAAATGCGTGATGACGCCGGCAATGTTCTGGGCGCCGAGCGCCATGCCAAAGAGCCGGAGAGCGCCGGGCGCGTGGAAAACATAGAGCCAGATGGCCGTGAAAAGCGGCACGCAGAAGTGGCCAATCACGTACGAAAACCACGACACCACGTCCTTGGCGGTCGAGAGCGGCGTGGCCACCCAGTGCACGAGATTCAAGAGCGGCCACGACGCAGCCACGAGCGCCGGCACCGCCCACTTCCAGCAGTTGAACGGCTCGTAGCCGCTGGCGCGCACGTGATCCACGATCGCCGCGTTGATGTGGCTGGCGTTGGCGGAGATGTCGCCGGGCGACATGGCGGGGATGATGCGCAACACCGGGTGCCGCGGGTCGTTCTGGAAATCGGGCGGCGCCAACGCGTAGCGATTGTAGTCGTCGTCGTCGTACTTGGTGCCCGTTTCGAGCGTGCTGGCGCCGGAGCTGGAGCCGCCGCTGGAGGTTGGCGACTCCAACGCCTCGAGCTCCAAGCCGGAGCCACACGACAGCGCCAGGAAATCGGAGCTGGAGTTGCGCGACATGGCCATGGCACCGAAGTCGGTCTTGGGCGGCGCACACGCCGTGTGCGGGCGGTACCAGCGGAGGTACACCAACCAGCCGGTGCACACGCAGAGAATGGCCAGCAACACGGCGCCCACCGGCGACTTTTTCACGGAAAACACAAACATGTCCACGTGGTACGCCAACGCCACGTGGATGCGCGGCCGGATGTCCTTGGGAATGGCGCCGGCGTTTTTGAACATCACGAGCCACACGAGCACCGGCAGGAAGTTGACGAGGAAGTTGAGCGGGAACGTCAAGAGGTTGCGCTTGTTGAGGCCGCTCCAGAAGATCCGCAAGAGAAGCTGTAGCACCAAAACCGGCGGCGATAGCACCGTGGAGAGCCACCTGAAGCCTGGCATGGTTGTGGAGGTTTTGAAGGACGCTGTGTTTGTTTTCCGCTCAGGCGGCGGTTTTGGGGCAGGCGGCGGAGGGGAAGGTTTTTTTCACGTTGCAGAGCACAGAGCACAGAGCAAAAAAAAAAAGGCGTGTTTGTTCTCGGCTGCCTGCGGGTCTGCGGCGAGGTTGAGGTCGATGTAGGTGTCAGTTTTCGTGGCTTGGGGAAACTGTACAATACGCCGCGATGCGGAATGGCTGCAGCCCACGTCCCCCCGGCTAGTGCGTGGAGCGAGATTAAGCGGGAGCCCCGCGAGAAGTGCCGCACGCAGCCTGGCCTACGGCGGCCGCTTTTCCGGCGCCGCCGCCGTGTGTTTTGGTCGAAATCTGCCTCTCTTCTCGCAAGGTGTCCTGCACACAGCCACAGCCTGCTTGCCATCGCATGGCTGCGCCAGGCACGCCCACCACGGCGGAAACTGGTCTGACGCAGTTCGAGCCACCGGCACGGCGCTGGAAAATTCCCTACCCTACTATGCGCCCGTGCTGTCGCCGATCTCGCCTCGCCTCGCCCTGCCATCCATGCACAGCCACCCTACAGCCGGAGCAAGCAGCACGCGAGGTCAATCTGCATGCAGGTTGAGATCCCGTGACCCGCAGCGTGCGGAACAGGAGCGTCAGGTGACACAGCGAGCCCCCTTTTTCGGGTCCGAGGAGAAATAGAGCAGCATCGGCGGCGGCCGACTGCACACACCCGGGATCTGCGTTGTGATTGGTCGCCGGCTCCGGATCTGCCTTATCTCCGCCGCGATCCGCACGCTGTTTCCGCTCGCGGGGCCTTTTTATTGTCTTGCTGTCAATGATGCGCGTGCGGGGAGAGCCGCAACGATCAACTCGAGCCCCTCCGCCCCGCGCTGCACCCGTACACCAGCCCTCCTATTGCTTCACCTCGGGGGACGAAGGAGGGTCCGCTTTTGTTGGCAGAGATTGCCGCAGCCTGCAGTCAGTGCGCCGAAGCTGGAGGTCTTCTACACGTCGGACTCTCCACGTATTCCACGGCAAGTTTGCTTGTGCGCGTAAGCCGTCAACCGCATTGGGCACCTTTTCAAGGAAGGCAGCTGGCGACAGCAGACGATATTTTCTCATCCAAGAAACGGCAAGCTCGCTCAAAGGCGAATTCTGAAATCGAACATCGTGCACTAGCCCGCGAAACGAACAGTAGCCTTGTTGCGTATCGCCTTGACGTCGCCGCCACGATGATTAGCTTTCTTTCGGCCACTCCTCTTCTCTTTCGTCTGTTGCCATGCCCGTTCTACTTGTGGCTAAACTCACGCTGTTATTTTCAAGCTGAATGAACGCTTAACTACCGATTGCAAAGCCTCGTTCACCTCCAACATGTCAACGCCCAGACATCCAACATGTCAACCACCAGTCACAAAAATGTACACTCCCTTAGTTTATCGTTTCTTCACCCAAATGATCAAGCATAGGAACAACAAGAAGGATGCGACAAGGGGCGCCACGAACAACACAATCGCAGTCTTGACACATTCCCTCTTCTTCGCCGGGAAATACAATGCATTGTTGGTGATGAACACGTCCGTATCGTCATACAACGAGGAGATTGCAACGCTGAGATCCGCAACCACCATGTGCTGCTTATCGTGCTGCTTGTAGAGCGCATAAAATCGACTGAAATCAGCCGGAGGACGCACCTCGGGCATTAGCCTCAACGCCTTTTAGCTGCTTCCTCGATAGTGTCGTCATCTCTGAAGAAAAACACAGGCGACAACGACACAAAATTGCCTGGGGGCCTGTAGATCAAGTATTCAACAACCCGCTTCTTTCTCCCTACGCTGCTTTCCTCAAGGACGGTGTTGTTGTCGTCGCACTCAAAGGAGATTATGTCTTTTAGTAATAATCCCAGAGCGTCTTCATAGCTCCAATACTTGTGACTGTGCTGAAAGACCAAAAGATGCCACGATAAAAAAAAGTGGGTGCAAGGGTTCGAGATACCAGCTGCAATGCCTGAGGAGTGTGCTTGGTGGCCAGGCAGATCTGGTCAAAGCACAGAGGCGAAAATGTGCCAAATACGCTGGGAAGCAAACAAAAATTGATCATCAACAATTCGCAAATGTTTTTTCTCGAAATGAAGTGGTCTCCAAATTTTCCGTCTAATCGAAGTTTGCGGCGTTGACTATGACGTGCATTTACGAGTTCGATGAAGCCATCAGAAAGCGTGGCCCGGAATTCTTGAATGTGAGTTCACGGAACCACCCAAGTCCAAGCTTGCTGTACAATATTCTCCAAGGTGAGTGTTCTTATGTCGAACCAGCCACGAGCATTTTAGGCGTCACGCTTGCTTCCTAAGCTGTTATGCGTCCATGTAATTAGCGCCTTCAAGAAATAAAGAATGTGCCGAGCGATTATCATACTCTGCTAGCCTTGTTCTGCTTAGCCAGCCATTAATTGTCAGATGTAGTCGGGGACGGCGAAGAGGCTCAGCACTCGATACGGCCTCGGTTTGTGAAGCGAAGTGCCCGCTATCTAATGTCATTTTCCCCCTGTTTCGAGAGCAGCGATGCAAAAACATCGATGGCGAAAATAATCTACCTAATATTTGTGGAAGTCTCATCGTGTTGGAGTTTTCTGTCGACCCCGTACGCTAACCCTCTGTGGCGCTCTTACCCAGAATACCACTGATCACTACTCCCTCTCCATGCTTTAAGCGAGGTGAATCTGCATGCAGGTTGATAACATATGCCCCGCTTTGCACCCGTACACCCCATGTCCTCTCCTTACACCGGATACAAGTTGCAAAAGGCAACGATGCTTGCAATCTCAAAAAAAAAAAGCACACCGATTGAGCAAATGAAGATGAGATATTGGGAAATGATGTTGTGTGAAACTGGCATCTGGAGTACTTGCTGTTGCAGATTTCTCTGAGTCATCAATGAGCAAGATTTGGGCTGATGAGCTGCGTGAACACAATGTAGAAGCTTGTAAATACCTCAAGATTATTTCTTTGTCTTTTAAGACTCTCTAATTGCGTGCAGATTCAGTTCTGTCCCGGCAGAACCCCCAGGGACACTGGCCAAACGAGTACACCAGGAGGCATCTTAAACATGGCAATTGTGAAGTAGGAGCGGAGCATTTCTCTTCCTATTCCCTAGAATACTTCAAATGGCGTAAAATGGATAGCTAGAGCCCTACCTATGTTCGCTGACTCGGCTGCCTTCTTGCTAGAAGTGTTTGAAGTAGCCTGACGATAACTCAGTGTCTGCTTGAACGAGGGCCACAACCTGACCTGCCGTATACTTTGCTTCTTTGTCTTTTACTCTGCTTCTGTATCGTATGATACTCTTCTGTGTCTTAGTTGCACTTTCGCTGCTCTACAGCACGATGCTCTTCCTACTCAATAGCTTTATTAGATCACGATGTCATATTCAAACTAAACAAATCAGGATTAGAAAACTTCGTTAACGGAAGTCAAGTCAGAGACTTAAACTCACTCTACTTAGGATTTGGACTCCTGCTTATAGAATGAGCATATCAACAATGTGATTAAAGCCGCAAGGAATACCACGAAACAAGTGATTTTAATTTCTCTGGTCTCTTTCTCCTTGAAATACAAAGCATTGTTGCTAATGTACATGACCTCGTCATCCTCGTACAACGAGGAGATCGAAGCCTTAGTGTCTGCAATAATGATGTACTTATCTTTGCATTTGCTCGGCTTGTAGAACACGTATGATTGACTGAAATCGACTGGGGGACTCACCTCGGGCATGAACTTCACAGCCTTTTCTGCTGCTTCCTCAATAGTGTCGTCATCTCTGAAAAAGAACACAGAGGACAACGATGTAAAACTCCGTGGGGACTGCTGGATCAAGTATTTGACAATGCGCTTCTTCCTCCCAATGCTGCTTTCTTCAATGACGGTGTTGTTGTCGTCGCACTCGAAAGTGTCCATGTCCTTTAGCAACGATTCCAGGGAGTAATCCTTCATGGCTACGCAGGGGTGAGATTATTGATTTGGTGGCGGCAACTATAAATACGAGTTGGACCTGGGGGGCAAAGGTGCCGTGCCTGCACAACGACTATTTGGTGGTCAAGAGCGCAGGCGAAGGTGTGTAAACCTGACTCTCGTAAGCAGAAAAAAGGTTCTGGAAATTCGCGAGGCATTTTCGATGTCTTTCAAAGTTTATTGGCATCCGATTTTCCCGCTTATCAACGTTTGCGGCACCGATCATAACGTGCATTTACGAAGTAGGGGCCGTGAGTTAATGCTGCCTGGGATTCTTGAATCAGAGCACGAGACAAGAGCGCTAATAGGCAAAAATGCAGTCAATTTTTTTTGTCACGGAAGTTACTCCCTTGAGTTGAGAGAACTTGAGCCGTCTTGTTTTTAAGCGATCATGCGTCCGCATATTCTGCGCCTTCTAGAAACGAAGGAGTAATTCCGCATGCATGTCTGAGATGGGTACTCGAATCTCTGTTTCTAAAACCCGATTGGTAGAAGAAATCGAAAAAAACGAAGGGATATAGGGCCAATTTATAGTAGAGACGGCCACTTTTCGGGTACCCCATTCCATATTTTGAAGTCATTAAGGCGCTTATAGAGCATCCACATACGGTCAAGCGATGGCCGTGAACTGAAATGCCCTTCGCATGTTTGTTGAGTAGCGTTTGGGACTTGTTTGTTGATTTCCCACCTTATTATCCTATCAGTGAACAAATGTGAATTCGTGCAAATGTAGCGTTATCATTAGTAAAGTGACAAGTCCCAGCGCAATTATCAATTACTCCGAATAACGCCCAGCTACAAGATTTCATAGTAGCAGATAGCTCTCACAATTGCTATCTGCCAACGCTATTAGTACCTCGAGGAGAAGTGTGATACCTGGGCAGACACCTGTTTTCATAACTAGCCTGCTGTGGTGGGGATACAACTATCAATTCTAGTATAGCTTTTACGTCAGATTCTGTTTCACGCTGAAACGCAATGCTCGCTCTTGAGTAGTCGTCCTTGTGATTGTTGAGTCAAATGAACGCTCCGCCCGTGCAAGTTCCTTGGACAACAAATAGGGCACTAAATTCCTATATACGCTATATATACATAGTAAAAGTGTCCCTTCCCGTATTATTGAGCCCTCACTTCAAAGAGCCCACGATCGGACAATCGAGGCATCCGGCCGAGGCAATTAGGGTGGGAACTCGAGACTAGATAAAAGAAAGGATCGGCAGGGAAGCAGCTTGAAGTATAACTGTATTGACGTCAATCTCCAAGTAATGCTATTAGACAACGTGGGCGCATTTGAGCACTGAGCCACCTGAACATTGCAACGCCAGCAGTCAAGTCTCTATGGATAGAGGACATGCTTGTCTCTAAAGCAAATGGAGGCCGCAAGATTTTCGAAACACAAACGACTCCTTAAACTCTGCATTCCAATTTCTGCATTCGTAGTATGAAGTCGTTTCCACCATTCGGTGATGCCGACAGTGAACCCTTTTACAGCCAATGCAGGAATAAGAAATCAGCAGATACCCAAAAGAACGTATTTTCTGACTCTATGCCTGATTCAGACCGATCTGAGGCGAGAAGTTGGCAAAATTCCTGCATACACAACCGCCGGGACCCACCGTTTTTCCGACTTTCCCCGAGCTACCCCAGATTCCCCACCGAAGACGTTCATTCTTTCAAGGTCGCCATGACAAAGAAACTCACTCCACAGGAGCGAAAAAACCGCAGGCCGGCGTCACGGGCCTGTAAGTTTTGCCTGACAAAACACCTCCAGTGCTCCAACACCCGTCCATGCCAAAACTGCATCAAGCGAAACATCGCCGACTCGTGCCACAACGTGGAGCGCAAAAAAGCCAAGTATCTCATAGCAGACTCGCCGCTGGCTGAAGATGACGGTAGCATTTCAATGGACGCTCTGGCAGCTCCCAGCATGTCACCTCAACTTATGAAGCCATCGGTGATTTCTGTCGACACGCCGCGTGCCATGAAACCGTTGGGTGTTCCTAGCAAATCGCCTCACCTCCTCGAGACTTTGGCGGCGGCTAACTCACCCCATTATGAATCCTCGGTGATGGAGCTGGTTGCATCGCTCGGGAAACACAAAGATCTGCAGAATTCCACCCCGAGCACCAACGCAAACTTCAACTCCAACTTCTTGAACCAGGAGTACATGATGTTGGGAGATCTCATTCTGAAACCGCCACTGCCGTCTCAATTTGACGTGAATCCACCTAACGAGGTGCCGCACTTGGTATCGCCCAGTTTCCTCTCCGAACTCAGCGAAAACCAGTCTCGGCCGTTCATCTCGCTTGGTGATTCTATTGACGAGACGAAGCCTCCGGAGGTTGAGTTTGATTTTTCCCACGACGATGGCCCCCGCTACGTTTCACCGTTGGTATCCCACCACATTTACCAAACGGTGCAGGATATCTATCAGAACCAAATCATTAATTTTGATTACCCGTCGTCGTATCACTCGTTGACACACTTCCTCAAAACACGGTTCCTGACGCAGAGCAAGGATCTTTCCGAGGCCCAGAAGGAGCAGAAGCGGTCCAACTTGCTTCGAATTCTCAAGCTCATCGCGTCGTATCGGCCGACATTTATTTCTGCCCACAAGTCCCTTTTCCAGCCGTTTGACTTCAAATTCCTCGAGATGACATTCCAGCGCTGTCTACTAGACTACGAGAATCTCGGACGTCTCAATGCCTCGCCCACGATGATCTGGCGCCGAACCGGCGAAATTGTGTCCATATCCAATGACCTCGTCAATCTCTTGGGAATGAGCATATCAGAAATCTTGCTGAAACGAACTTTCATCATGGAACTCATGTACGACGATGACTCCATCGTCAACTACTTCCGGCTCTTCAAGTCCGTGGCGGTGGGCAATCTACACTCCAGTATATTCACAAGATGCAAATTGATTCGAAACAACCTGCTGAAGGACGGCATCCAACGGGGGGTGTCCAACATTGGCTCTAACGGCTTCATTGAATTCTGCAGCGTATGGACGGTGAAGAGAGATTTGTTTGATTTGCCCATGGTGATTGTGGGTCAGTTTCTTCCAGTTTTGCCCACTGATGGCAAGAGACTGTACTAGAATGGCTGAATTTGCAAGTACTGGAAGCTTGGCATCCTTGGGGATTTTTCAGGGCGTATCGACGTCCCAATTCGTTACTTGTTGACGCTTGGCAATTTCACGCCGCGCCTAAGGTCCGCCATGTGCGTGTAATACTCAAGTATCTTGCACGTTTTTACACGATCGGCTCACGTTTCAACACCAGCTGTGCTGCTTGAATTTGCACCCACGCACGTGACCAGCCATCGGCATCCAGGCTTGAGCCCCCCCATGGCCCTGAGAGTCGGGGACACGGATATCAAGCCTAATCGGGCCACTCCTCTATTTTGTTCATCCCCTCCGTATTGTCATGTCCGTTTGTCTATTTCGCGCAAGTGGCCCCACCTGGTCATTCGACCGGTGGGGTGACTTTCTCCGCGCACAACCAGGATTATTTAAGCGCGAGAGAAATCAGGTCGATTTGTCATCAGCTTTCGCTTCCAGCTTCAAAAGAATAATTCCTTATCTTTATTACCAATAATATATTCGCAATGATAAACCCCAGAGTCGCTCTTCTTACCGGTGGTGTCTTGTACGGACTTGGTGTCACTTGGATGTTCACCAGATACTACGACCAGTCATCTTTCAAGAGAATTTACGTTGGTGCTGACAAGAACTATGAGTCGGTGAAGCTCATGCAGCACCACTAAAGCGCGAGGAGACGAATTTATGAATAAACGAATTATTTTGCATTCATTTTTTTTTGCAGTAGTGTTCGATGCGTCGTGTAGACCTGCACCTTGAATTGCAAAACAGTGCGGCTGACTCGTCAAGGGAGGAGCCCTAATGTATTGTCATATTCGAAGGAGAGGAAAATAACGGACATGCTAGAGAAATGGATCATGATCAAAACGGCAGCAAATTAATTGGGCAAAGCATCACGGAACACGTAGCTAGCTTGGCACCTGCCGTGCATTTGCTAGCTGATGAGACCTTTCGTTGCGATTCATCACGATTCATCCCTGGGTTTTCTGGAAAAAAGCCATATTTCAAACGGGTGCCCCAAAGTAGTACAAATGATCTCTAGTAGCCTTCAGGTGTTTGAACCGCACGTGTCTTTGCCACACAACATTCTCGGAATTATCCCAATTTGATCGGGTATGTAGTGGGGCCGGCATGCTTATGACAACCTCACGTGCCCATTCTCAAGTTCTGCGATTTACGTCCTGCGATTTTGAATTTCAACGACTTGCAGGTTGTCTATGTTCGATCATGCGTAGCGGTTTAATCCAGGCTCAAGGTAGATCCATACATTGAAGAATCCAACCCAGGCACTCGTAATGTCAAGGTTGGAAAATTCACCTGAGTACATAAATAAGCATATTCCAGAGGATAAATGTATACAAATGCGAGCTAACTCGTCGTAGTGCAAAATCTATTTCCACCCGCATGCTCAACGCCGTTTCAAAAGTAGCTGCGTCGTGACAAGGAGCAGCCCTATTTGGCCCAAGGGGGACAGGAGTCTCTCGTCCCTTTCGAGCGTAAATTGTACCCCCTGCGAATTAATTTTGCCTCTTAGGTTAAAGAATTACGGCCACAATCTAAACTCTTTCCGACTTAATTGCGTGCGTGTGTCATTTTCAATGGAATGTGGATGAGAATGTAGTCCAGGGCTCTCAACACACCACCTCCAAAAACCAGGAAAACTTGCATTGGTCCACGGATAGACCTCATTTGCGACGAATTTGGAAATTCTTATTGCGCTGGGGTAGCATTGCCCTGTCCAGGTCAAAATAGTGGAAGGCACGGTGTTTTGAAAAGACAGAGAAGGCCATGAAAGATGTTGTTATATTGGCACACTGAGGCTAGAAGCAGTGGCAAAATATTGATTACGGATAGCTCGAACTTCCTTCCTCTGTTAATTTGCACTACTAGGAGACTTCCGCTATTTCGGAAGATCGATGATAATACGCACGCATTAGAGAAGGTGCATGCGCAGAAGGTTCCTGCGTAGGCTTCAAAGGTCCGGTGATTGCAAACGACGAAAAGAAGACGAAAGACAACGAGGAGCCCAAGTGTAAAATTTTAATGATATAAAATGCGGCGTACAATTCAATTCAATTTGGAGACCTTTCTCATCCTTCGCTCGATCTTCGTGGTCAGATACTGACTTTGGCAGCGTGCAGGAATTCCACGGCAATCAGACTTCCTTTCACGGACGCCAACACGTCCGGGAATTTGGCAGACGCGTTGGAAAGGAAATTGAGACTTGGCAAAATCCCTGAAAACTATAAAAACTGCCCCGGGTGGACCGTACCACGCACCAGGTTCTGATTTTCCATTCCCTCAATACTCCAACTCTCTTCCCCGATTTGCACCCATGGGTTTGTCAGAGAAATCATTCACACATTCGGCCACGGTGGCAGTCGAACACTCGTCAATCTCGTCGGCACACTACTCCCAGTCAGTGCACTCTTCTGAGTGGGAAGAGCCCACAAAATTCCAGGCGTTTCTTGACTCCTTCGGTCCCATCGACTTGGAGGAGGATGGAATTGACACTACGAGTATGAGTGACGTGGAAAAGGCTAACTACGCTACCGCCAGACATCCTCTTGCCAGGAGATTGAAATCTCGACACTTGCAGATGATCGCCATAGGTGGTTCCATCGGCACGGGACTCTATGTTGGAACTGGCTACGCATTGTCACAGGGGGGACCCGCTGGAGTTCTCTTGTCATATATCTTGATTGGTTATTCTTTGTTCTGTGTGGTGATGGCACTTGGCGAGATGTCAGTGCAGTATCCGGTTTCTGGTTCGTTTAATGCTTTCTTCACCAGATTCGTGGAGCCCTCGTGGGGGTTCACGTTAGGCTTGATGTACTCGGCGTCGTGGCTCATTTCGTTGCCTTCTGAGCTCGTGGCATGCGCTTTGACTATCCAGTATTGGAACACATCGGTCAACCCGGCGGTGTGGGTGGCCATCTTTTGGCTCACCATCATTACGATCAACTTGTTCGGTGTCAAGGGCTACGGTGAGGTGGAGTTTGTTCTCTCGATTATCAAGGTGACTGCGGTGATTGGCTTCATTATTTTGTCGTTGTGCATCATCTGCGGAGTCGGGGACCAGGGCTATATTGGCGCCAAATACTGGCACAATCCCGGTGCGTTCAACCACGGCTTCAAGGGAGTGTGTTCGTGTTTTATTTCAGCCGCCTTCTCTTTTGGCGGTGTAGAGCTTGTTGCGTTGGCTGCTTCTGAGACAGCCAATCCCAGAAAGTCGTTGCCCAAAGCCACCAAGCAGGTGTTTTGGAGAATCACCATCTTCTACGTGTTGACCGCCATTGTAATTGGATGCCTTGTTCCTTACACGGATGACAGACTCCTTAGTGGCTCATCCAGCGAGGACATTACATCCTCTCCTTTCGTGATCGCCATAAACAACGGCGGCATCAAAGTCATGCCTCACATAATGAACGCCGTCATTCTTGTGGCTGTGGTTTCGGTGGGAAACTCTTCAGTTTACGGATGTTCCAGATCCTTGGCTTCTCTTGCTGTACAGGGCTTGCTTCCTAGATCGGTAGGTTACATTGACCGTGCTGGCCGCCCGCTTGTCGCCATTTTGATTACGAATGCGTTTGGTCTTTTGGGTTTTGTTGGTGCCTACCAAAAGAAAGAGGCCACCATTTTCACCTGGTTTTTCTCGGTCTGTTCATTGGCCGCTTTCTTTACCTGGGCCGCTATTTGCTGGACCCATATTCGTTTCCGTTGGGCGTTGCAGGCGCAGGGCCGGTCGCTCGACGAGATTATTTTCGTTTCACCAGTTGGAATCTACGGATCCTTCACAGGTTTGATTATTTTGTTGCTCATTGTTGTGGGCTTAATTTGGGTTTCAATTTTCCCTATCGGCTACGGTGCTGATGTGCAAACTTTCTGGCAGAATTGTCTCTCACTACCTCTCATGATTGTATTGTGGGCGGCTTATAAGACGTACGATCGTTCCTGGGGGAGGTGGCACTTGCGTCTCCAGGATATCGATCTTGACACGGGACGCAGAGAAATTGATATCGACTTGTTGAAGCAGGAGATCGCCAACGACAAGGCTTACGTGCGGGCACGGCCCTTGTACTACCGGACCTATCGGTTTTTCTGTTAACACCGAAACGTTGCTCTGACGCCTATGGATATTTCGTTTTTGACTTTCGTGCACGCGGTTGATTTTTTCTTCGAGCTTTTCAAGATTCTACTTTTCCATTTTTATACTTTTTTTTTTCACCTCATGTTATGTCTGCTTGGCGCAGAAAACATATTTTGGCCGAGGGCCACCCCTCAAACAATGTTCGTGGATTCGATGTCGAATCTTCTTTAGTTATACAATACACCCAGCAGTCACTCGCCCTCTCTGATTTCCGTTGGCGGGGATTGTTGAGCTGGAGGAGGCAGAAACGACTCACCTCCACCCAGAGGTGTCGACGGCACCGAAAGGCCCTCCGCAGCACGTTTTTCACGGTACTGCGCCAACAAGATATCCTTCTGCTCTTGCAGTATTTTGACCGTACCTCCTTGAGTTGCCTCGTAGAGCGGGCACGCTTTCTTAGTACGAATGTGTCCGAATGCTCCACAATTGGCACAGCGACGAGTAGTACTCTTGCCTTTTCCAATTCCTTTTCCACCAAATGCATATGACCCGTCTGGCAACAAAACTGTGTTTGCATCAATGATTGTGCCACCAGCGGCCGCAGCGAGATGCAAAGCGCTCTTGCTGTTGGGTTTACGGCCTTTACTAAGTTTTGCTCTCTTTTGCAAGTTTGCGATTTTCTCCTCAAGAGCCTTTCTTCTGATCTTGTTCATCTCCGCATCATTTGTTGGGAGAATAGTAGATGCATCAACCATGGACATCTTGTCTCCTTCGATCTGCTTCTTCCTCTTAATGTAGGCTTTAATCAACCGAGGATCTGTCACGAATTCGACTTTACGCTGTACAATGCCGTTTTCGTCTTTAACCATGCGGGTGATCTTGAGCGCGGTGTTTTGTGCTGCTGTGGGATTTTCCTTCGCCTTCTCCTCCTTTTCCTTCTCAAATTTAGCTTTGAAAAACTGCTTGTGGTCCACCGGTTTGTACTCGCGGTAGATTTCATCCAACAGATGCCCATCGCCAACGGTCAAAGAATTACGCTGTGAGTACCAAATCCGTGACACCTCTTGCTCGTAGAGCTTTTGCTGCCACGAAGCGTTGGTATTCTTGGGTATTGCGCTTTTGGGAGGTGAAACAAACGGGCGGAACCCGTGCTTCTGAGTAGCCCTCAAAAGCGAAAATCCGAGACCAATGCCAGTGGGATCGCCTTCACCATTAAGCTGAAGCATAGCCTTAGTCTGATTGGAGACGATGAAATTTCTTGATGAACTCCATGGAGTGAGTCCCTCATCGACAGTCTCCTCTGCATCGGCGTCCTTGTCTTTCTTTTTCTTCTCTCCTCTTTCCTCCATTTCAGCCTCCTCCCGCTCTCTTTCGCGTTTCCGCTCGCGCCGAGAGTCAAAGCTTCGCGAGTTCTCGTTGTATAAGGAGTCTATGTCATCCAAGACCCTCAGCCCGTGTTGCATTGCGTCTAGCAAAGTTGCGTCTTCAGGAGTGATCATGGCTCTGATCTCCTCCTCTGTTGGGACCGACTCACTGTTCCGGATTTTCCAATAACCTTGGTCCTCGCCCTGTCTCTGGTACTCCATGAATTCCTTCAAACGCTGACGGTTCTGCATGTCATTCTGATCAGGAAAGTGCAGCGAAATGTCCTTCACTGATAATCTTGCATTGCCGTTTTTGTTCATCGTGCGAAACACAACCATCTTAAGTCGGTTCTTGGACGTATTTGTCACTTTCCTGGAATGTGGAGCTGGAACCTCAACTGCAGGGTATGATTGACCAACGGCAAATAGGTGACCGATGGGACGCAAGTAGTGCCTTTGGTGATTTCCACAGCCCTGTGACCGAACAAGAAGAAAATCAGTCAGTTTTGACTCCTGCTTGAAAATGGGGGCACGGATCATATTGTTGTATAAGGTGGGAACGAAGTCGCCCTTGGCAACGTGGCCAAAATTCCAAAATGGCGAACGATCTTCGACTCCAAGTACGTGTGTCTCACCGAGTGGAGCTTTTGGCCGCGAGTTATCATCGTCCTTCTCCTTTCTGTAGTAATTAATAAGCTTACTGCCCATACCAAAGTTGGAGAGCACTGGAGGATATTCCTCGGAGTACTCCATTGCAATCAAGCTGCTTGTGTCTGCAGCAGTCAAGTCAGAAGTCTTGCTGAAAATGTCCTGTGCAGTTCTTCCCTTATCCTTTTTCTTCTTGCGTACTTTGAGTTTCGAAAAGCACACAAGTGTACCCTGTCTGACCTGATACCGAGCACGGTGGAATGCTCGTGCATCTGACTTGTTGAGCTCAATCTTGTAGTAGGGGGTTTGAAGCCTCAACGCTGGTGCCGAGTGCTCAATATTCAAATTACTCAATTGCGATCTCACTTTAGTGTTGTAGTTGTTCTTGAGGATCTCGTACTCCTTGTCGTTGGAGAAGTTGAACTTTAACAGCAATTGCTTTTGGTCCGCTGGAATGAGCGCATGCGTTTTCGAAACATCTTGTTTCGCTCTTTCAGGTACAAACAACAAGTTGGGGTCATTCATGTTGAGCTCTAACTTCTTCGGCGCCACGTTGCCTTCAAAAATCTCATCATCCTCGTAGGAAAGCTTTGCATCCTCATCTAGACGTTCGCTCAAGTTCTGCTTAGCAATTTGCTGCGTCTCCGCTGCTCCTGCTTCGAGAATGGCGTCGTCGTCCCACTCTGCAGTTGCCAATATGAGATCTTTGCCGAAGTCAGCAAATTTGTCCTGTTCATCGATGTCGTTCTCGATCAAAGGAATGACTTGCCTCGAGGTCGAACCTGAACTTCTCGCAATCTCCTCTAAGAGTTGGAGATCGGCGTCGGTGATTGAAACGACGCCGTTCTTTGCGCCGTCATCCTGAACGTGGCCAGAATTGCTTCTGAATGCCTTTCTTTGGTCGGGAGCAACTTCCAAAACAAGTCTGTTTGGAATAAGTGGCTTCAAGTTGGCTCTAAATGCAATGTTGGGTCTCTTAAATGCGTAGTATCTGGGGTTCAGCTGCACCATGGTGTGATGGTTGAATGCCTTGTCGGCCCTATATTCAGGGAAGTGTTTAGCCACAAGCCTGGACTTCAAATTGGTCTCCATATCTTTCACTAGCCGCCGGAGTTTCGCAGTGCGCCGGGCTGTTTCCTCGGGCAGTCTGTGTTTTCTGGCGGGCTTGTCCTCAAATTCAAATTCAAGACCATGAAGACCATCGTCATCCGTGAAGCCCACGTTACCATATTCTTGAAGGAGTCCCACATCTTCGCCTAGGTCACCTTGTGGTAATGTGCCGTCGCCGTCGTCCCCAAATATGGCGTCGAATTCGCCTTCGGCAGCGTCCTGAAGGTTTTGTTCTTCTTCATCTCCGGCAGTTCCATGAAGCATTCCTGGCTCTTCTTCTGGGAGGTCTTCATCTTCATCTGCCAATTCGTCGATGTCTTCGTAATCTATTGCGTCTGCAGCGTGCTGAGTTCTTCGTTCCGTGAAGATGTCGTCAATGACTTTGTCGTCAGGAACATCAACACCTCCGGATACAAGCAGATTGAGCAAGATCTCTCCGTTTTGTCCAGAGGAGCTTTTCTTGTTCCGGGTTGCCACCATGAGTCGACAACCAGCGGATGGTAGATGGAGTGTTTAGGTAGCGGTGACCAGGTGTACGGGTGCAAAGCAGCCAAAGTTGCCTGAAGGTGAATATTGTGGTTGGCACGGCGAGACTTTTGACATGGGACAGCTCTAGGTATTCTCGCGCCTTTGCTGTTCTGGGCTACCAATTTTCAGCCTCGTCCTGGGTTTTGTCTTTCCACGCGAAACACAACTCATGTTCTTGAAACCACATACTAGCTTTTCCTTGCAACCAAACACATTCCCTGCATCACACATCACAATGAGCACTTTATTTTCTCCTGATCGGGACCTTGTTCTCATAATCTCGTGCCTGGTCTCAATGACTTACGACACTGGCGTCAAGTTTGAGGCTTCCGCTACTCTGGATATCTACGTGATTTCGTGGACTTCGATAACGAGAAAGTACATACAAGACATTGTGCTGCAATGCAAGAAGCGTAATGTTTCCACCATGCTCGTATACAAGGATATGAGCGAGTTTGCGCAAGTTCTCCAAATCCTACATCTGCTCTATTGTGAGGACGATGATTCTGCTCGACTCCAGAAAGCTGGAGACCTCGGGGCGCAGTCCTCAGGAAAATCCGTCACGCACGCAAACGCTCTCAAAGAACGTCAGAAGCTGCCTTCCCGCAGACTCTTAGTTGTTCAGGACCTTGATGACTTCAAGCCCTCGGAACATCTCTCGGAGAAAACCGTGGCTCTACAGCAATTTCTCAGATTTATCCTGATAAAATTTCACGGAAGCTTTGCTGTATTTTCTGGCCTCACCCTGGTGTTGCTGAATCCAAGCGAAGCAGAATTTCTCATGGAGCAGTCTTTCGAGCAGGGCAAATCACTACAGGTGCCAATATTCGAATCGAAGGGCCAGAAGTTCACAAATGAGGTTAAAGTTCACCAAATCATCCATTCGGGGCAGGATTCGTGGTCGAAAATCGAGCTACTCTCCAAGCTGATACACCGTGCAACCACGGCCTCAATGCTTGACTCAAATACGGCTCTACGAGACCTAGATGCCACGATAGGCGAATTTCTCTCTGGAAACGATTTGAAAAGTCTATGGGACCTAGAATTCATCGTGTCGATCAGCAAAGTTGCAGACAAAGTTGTCCACGTAGACATCGCCAATGAAGTGACATACCAGACGATTTTAGAGACCTGCCGAGGTGTAATACCTCAGAATTGACTCCAGTTGGGGCCACGTTGGATATAGACTTTTGTGAACGTTCTTTGGTCACGTGACTTGTCTGCGCACAGGTTATCGGACGAAATATCTCAATCAATCCAAATTGTTCAGATGAGTGACGAGAACCTAGCTGATGGAACCGCGTCTCTCAGTATCTCGACTAGAGAGGAGATTTTAGCCAGAATGAAGGCCTTTGTCGAATGGCAAAAAGTGGAGAGTAGAGAAGCAATTCTTGCGTCGATCCTCTTTGACGACGAGGACGCCGACACTGATGAAAAGGAAGAACGCTTATGGAATGTCATTGCGGAGCGAAAACGGCGCCTATCGTCGCAGCAAGGAGTGATCCAACCAGAAAAGAAAGCTCCTAAGCCGCACAAGCGCAAGTTGAAAAAGAACAATGAATCACTTGAGATTTATATCACCTTGGACCCTGAAATGACGCATGTCCACGTCAAGCACCTTAGTCGTTTTGTGAACGGCCTTGTTTTGAATCAAAAGCAGGCGAATTTGCAAGTTTTGCACGGCACCGGTCTCAATTTGGTTGCAAAAATTGTTTTCGTTTTCGTTTCCGGAGTAAATGAAACCGACTTCGAAGCAGAAGTTGCTACTGATGGCTCATCAATACACACAATCAAGGAGAGCACCTCAAAATTGATGCCTTTTTTGCACCAAGAATTCCGGGGATATCTGCGAATTAGGTTTTATCCGGATTCGGATAGTGCAATGACTAAACAAGAGGTCTTTCAAAGTCCGCTCACGCCACGCGAAAGGAAACAAAGAAAGCGCCAGGCTCGAAAGCAAATTACCCTCCCTGATTTAATGCTCACGTTAGATCAGTTACGCGAGCATGCATATCCAATTCACAGCTCAAGTTTGCGATCGCTAAACGAGGAAGCGCACGCCTTAAAAGGCGACTGGCTTGAGACAAAAAGCTTCTCACACACTGGGCTGCATACATTTGCCTTGGACTGTGAGTTTTGTCAAACCCCAACGGGGAAAATGCTCGCCCGCGTATCTTTGGTCAACTTTCAGGGCGAGGTTGTCTACGACTCATACGTTAAACCACAATCCGAGATCACTGATTACTTAACGAAATACTCAGGTATTACCAAAGAGGATATGGACAATGCGACCACCACGTTCGATGAGGCAAGAAGTAAACTTTTGGAGGTTATTGCTGAAGAAGATATTTTAATTGGCCACTCTCTTGATTGCGACCTAAGAGTTTTAAAAATTAAACACCCGCGAGTCATTGATACAGCCCTTATTTACGACAGTGAGCGAGGAAGATCTTTTAAGCCTGGCCTTCGAACGCTTGCTTCGACGTACTTGGGCAGGAAGATTCAACAAGGTGAAGTCGATGGTACAGGTCATTCTTCTGTCGAGGATCTGTTGGCCTGTCTAGATTTGGTCAAACTCAAGCTCATTGAGGGCCCAAGCTTCGGCAGGAACGACAGATTCCATCTGATATTCGAAAGGCTCGAGCTCAACGACTCTCCAGAGCAGGTACTTCTTATAGACGAGCGACCTCAGGTATATGCGGCGGATTTAAACCATAGCAATGCCATCGTGGTGACGGCAGAAGACGACGATGCTGCCCTTGACGCCTTCATGAATGCCGAAATTCCGCGGCTTTCTATCATAGGCTTCAACAGCCTTCTACGCCTGACCGATTCCGTTGAAGTTTCTAGAGCAGATAAACTAGCCGATCTAGATGTTCGCCTTGAGGACATTTACGAAAAGCTTCCGAGTAACTCAGTGTTCATCGTGTCCTCCGACGGCGGATCTCGGAAAAGATTGAATGAATTAATGAAGGTCAGAAGGTTGTTTCAGAAATCACAGCAAGATGTGTCTGAGATGAAAGCAGAGGATATTTGGGATAATGAGAAGGACATCGAGATGGTTGCCGCTCGCGATTCCGCCAGCAGTGGTGTGCTATTTATCAAAGTCAAAAAATGAGTTTTGTCGATCAGAATAAATGTTGGCTTTATGTCGTATACTAATATTTTCACATTCCTAAACCCGATAACGACGATATTTGGTCGTCCTTCTTTTCGATAGAGAGAGCCAGCTTCAACTCTGAGTTTTCCGTGCCCGGCGCAGGCTTCTCTTCTTCTTCATCGGGTTCCTCGGATGTCTCAACCAAGTATTTGAAGTTGTCGAAGTCTATGACGTCTGCTCCGACTTTGGTGACTGGTTCATTCGTTTGAGAAGTCGAAGTCTTATACCAGCTCTTCAACTTCAAGTCGGTGGCACTCTCGTCAAGAGAAGCTTTGTACCCTTTGACCCACGTGACAATCTCGGCAATATGGCTCTTGGGCCGCGTCACCGGTGTGGCGGGAGTAGCCAGTTTCGTAAACATGAAGTTATGGAGAGTGCAGGAACCGTGCACTACTACGATAGAGGTGGAGTGGGATAACAGCAAGCTGGAGATTAGAGAAGGTCATTCCACCAATGGGAAAATAATAAAAGAAAAAAATCCTGGAAAGAGACCAGGCCTCCACTGGAAGGTAGTGAACTACCCAGCCTTCCGCTGCTTGCAAGTTTTGCCTACTGAGCGTTTGTTGTATCGTACCGTGCATTCACCAACTCGATCTTCAAGTCTGCGGATCCGAAGTATCCTGATTTGAATCGCGTTCCCTGTGGTCGTGCTCATGCTCATGCTCCTTTGTGCGCTCGTATTGCCTCTGAAGCGCCATCAGCTTGATGTTAGCAAGTTTCTCTTTGATGTGCTGCCGCCGTTTCTCTTCCTTGTTCATCTTCATGTCATGCCAGCGCATCATGTGAGTCGGCGGCTGGCCAAAGTAGTGCTCGTATTGGCAAAAGAGACAGCATTGAGGATCCAGGCCATGTCCACTGCTTCCACCACTTCCAGCTCCTCCGCCACCAGAAGCGTCTGCCTTTCTTTTCTTCTTCTTTTTGCTCTTCTTCTTCCCGCTGGCGTCGGTTAGATTCTGTGCTGCCAGCGGCATGCTATTGAGCATTCCAAGCTTCTCTTCGATATTGTTGAACGTTTGAATGAGCTTGCCATTGCGATCGTATTCGAATGTGAACTCACAGCTCGGCTCGTTTGGATCTATAGGACCTCGCCTTAGTGGGCCGTCGTTGACTTCGACCTCGATATGATGGGTGTGAACATCGCCGTCGAGTTCCAGAACATCGTAGTCATCCTGGGCATCGGGATGCTCGTCGTGAAGGCCCTCTTCGTCTTCGGTGCCATATAGTAAGAATCCACCCTCCTTTTCCTGGCGGGCAAACGCAAGCAACTCTGCAAGTTTCAGATTCAAGAAATCCATGTCGGAGTCGTTCATGGCCGGCATATCAGTACCTAGTCCCATTAGCGAACGAACCAACTTTTCTCTCTCCTCGGAAAGCTCCCCCATACCGAGCTTTTGTAACGAGTCCGAAAACAGCGGAGCCTGTGCTTCAGCAGGAAACGGCAGGTAGTCGTCTTTCTGGCCCTCGGTAACCGATCGCCAAAAGTCGTAGCTGAGCTTTATTTCTTTCATTCGCTGTAATGATCGCTGTGTCATGGCTCCCGGATTGGAATCTGAATGAGACGGCTTTTCAGACGCCATCATGAACTCTGGAGGTTTCGATGCGGTGCACTGGACTAGGTGGTGTATGTAGGACGTGGAGTAAGAATGATAAGAGAAGGCTGTCGGAGCAGAGATTGCAGCAAGATGCTGGAGAAATTTGATTTATTACGCATTTTTCAGATTGCCCGAAATTGCTGTGCCTCTATGTGCTGGCGTCTCATAATAGCAGAGGTTGCTTGGAGATTACGAACCAGAGCTAGGCATCTGAACGGGAGCTTTTCTCCGTTTCCCAAGCCAGTCATCGTGTTTTTTTTTTCAAGACCGCTTCTTTGTCTCTATTTCAACACCGCCACCTTCTTCCACAACGCCGGCTCCTTGGCAGCACCACTAGTCCTTCTTCAAAGTGCGCTGCTTCTCGGCGTTCTGGACAACCTTCTCGTCCACGAACAATCCCTTTCTTCTTCTGATGACATTCATGTAGCGACGGGCAACATTCTCACGTTCAGCAAACGTGCCCAAATCTTCGAGCTCCTCCTCCGTGTGTGGCACCCAGAATGGGTCGAGGTCCAACACGTCAAAGCCATCAAATACAAGCTGAGGACTTGCTGCGCCCGACGTCTTTTTTCTCATCTCCTCGGAGAACCCGAATGCCTCCACAACCGGCAAGCGTGCCGTCACAATGAAGAACGGCGTTCCCTCTTTCATCTCCTCGGAAATGATGGAGCCTCCGCGGCCGTGAATCACCGCGTACACCTTTCCGAGAACCTCGGAAGAAGCATGAATCTCACAAGTGTACATAGCCAAAAAGAGCCGCGGCGCGCTGCTGAGAAACCCGCGATGAATGAGCTGCTTGGTCTGCTTCAAGATTCGCCCGGGCAAGTTGAGGAAGGTTTCTTCGGACTCGTGAATTTTGGCCTTCCGTATCACCAGAATTGTGCCTTGCATAGGCTCTGCTGCCAATGGGCCCTCATTCACAGCGAGCTGAAAGCCATTGAGGACGGAAGATTCGTACTCAAACCGAGCCTCGGCGGCAGGCGCCAAAAGTCGCCGAAAAACGCCGCCGTTGCGCAGATCTTCGGCGAGAATGTTGGGGCCCACTCGCTTGGGGCCAAATGTCACGATGCTGTCGAGAAACTTGTCGTCGGTGTCGAAAATAGACCGCACTGGCAGACTGAGGTTTGCCAATTGCGGAGCAAACTTGTGGCGGAACGACGCAACATCCGCCAGATCGCGGTACAACGCCTTGATCTCCGATTCATGCTCCATCAAGAACTTGACCATCTCGGGCGGCATGGCGAACACGTCGATCTCGAGAGTCACCTCTTCTTCGTTGACTTCAATGTCACGGTCGTCACCAAGAATCACCGCGGGCAGTTTGTCGGCAGCAAGCCCTTCGCGGAACGGAATCACAGGCTCCTTGACGGTGACCTCGCACCCCGGCGCAAAGCGCTTTTCCAAGTCCTGAAGACACCGCTCAAGATGAAGCTCGCCGGCAACACACACAATAAGCTCGCCGGAGTCCTCGTCCACAAACCACTCGAAAATGGGGTCGGCGCGCGAGAGCATATCGAGACCCTTCTCCAACTTGAAGAGTTTCAACGGATTCTGGGGCTCGATGGCCACCCTCATGATGGGCTTGTTATGGATCAAGGTCGCGGTGGACGCCAAGTTGATGTACGGAAATTCGTCGGGCACCTCCGACATGAGCGTTGCGTTCTTCAAAATGAGGTCGCCCAACCCAACCACACCGACGATGTTTCCCGCCGGCACCGAGTCGACAGACACGAACTCACGGCCCATGATGAGAAGCAAGTCCTCCACCTCAACATCTTCCACGAGCTGGCCGACATTTGCAGGATGCGTTTTGGGCAACGCCGGATCGTATTTGGGGCCTACAACGCACACCAACTGGCCCTTTTGGAGGGTGCCAGAAAACACGCGAGTGAAGGCCACTAGCGTCTCGGCCTCGGCCTCCTCTTCGTCTTCCTCGTCCGGGTCTTCCTCGAATTCCCACTGGAACTGGTCTGGTTTCGTTTCGAGGAAGATGTCGTCTGAGTCCTGGATGGACGTTTGGGCTAGTGCCTCGGACACCTTTTTCGCCTGCTCACGGGCGCGGCGCAGTTTCTCCTCGGTCTCCTCAGCTGAAGGTGCCTCGGTAATTTCCTTGGGAAGCTCGGATGCTGGAACCGAGAGCATTTTGGAAACGTAGGCCAACGTGTGGTCGTCGGCGTCGGCAGGATCGCAGGTCTCAATGGCAGCGCGAAACTCGGGCTCGAGCAACTTTTCAGGCGCCGTTCCGGGCACAGCGCTATACAACGCCTCGTCGAGAATGTTGGCCATTCTGGCCTTCTGGGCCGTTTGCGGGTCGGGCAAAAACTCAATCACCGCCCCGAGCAAAGCATGGCTGAGCGGAATCCACTGCGACGTGATCACGGCAAGCAAGCCGCGGTTGTCCTTGGAGCGCAAGTCGCGCGGCGACACCTGGACGCCGAGCCGGGCGATGATCTTGGCGATTTTGTCGTCGTCTCTGTTCTGCACACAGGCATCGTAGATGCTCCAGATGGGCTCGAGAACCAAGGAGACAAATAGCGGTTTCAAGTTCTGCTGCGCCGGTTTGAGCTTGGACCCGGGGACCACCTTCTTGGTCTTCATGTCGAGGTAGAAGTCGCCCCAGAGAGTGCGCTTCAAGGCCAGATGCGAAAACCCCAACTTGGCGGCGTAGATGCGAGCGAAGGTGGCCACCGAGAAGGCCCAGCCGTCGATGGCCGACGCGAAAATCACGTTGTTCTGTTCCGGCGAAAAGTACAAGTCCGTGTCTTCTCTCTCCACGAATTCACCGCTGGCGCCCGACTCGCGCCATTTGAGGTCGTCTTCCATGCGGTCGCCGGCGAAAAACGACCCAATCACCGAGTTGACCTGCTCAATCACCCGCGCAAGGTGCTGGTACGCCTCCAGCGGCGTGAGCTGCCATTCGGTCACCAAACGGTCGATTTTGTTGACCACGAGAAGCGGCTTGAGCTTGTCCACCCAGCACTGGCGCAAAACATTGATGGTCTGCGAGCAGACGCCTTCGACAGCGTCCACAAGCACCACGGCGCCGTCGCAGAGCCGCGAGGCCGTCGAAACCTCCGACGAGAAGTCAATGTGGCCCGGTGAATCGATGAGGTTGATGAGATGCTCGACAATGTCGATGTCGTCGGAACCATCTCTCTTCTTGCCGACCTTGAAATACAAGGAGATCGCCAGCGCCTCCATTGTGATTCCTCGGAGCTGCTCGTCTTCTCGGGAATCAAGGTACCTGACCTTGCCTGCCATGCGCTGAGAAATGATGCCATTGGTGGCCAAAAGCGAGTCGCTGAGCGACGTTTTGCCGTGGTCGACGTGGGCAAGAATGCAGATATTGCGCACGTTGGCGGTGTTGGCCTGGTGCTGGCGGACCGCCTCTGGCGTGAGTTTCATGGTGTGCGATGAGGCTGGTACTCCACACTTAACGAGAACATCGCCAACCGACAGGCGGAAAAATAGAGAACGCCTACGCGCACGGCCGACCACAATCCCGACCACTGGCACCTAGCCGTGGAATCTCGCCCGCCTCCGATTGCACCTTTTTTGCATTTTTTCACTGTCGGCCCTTCTTTCTGTCTCGCATGTCTTGTCCACTCTGCTTGACGGCCCTCAAGCAGTGCCTTGTACTGGAAACAACGCTGATGGCGATTTGCCCCAGCGATTCGTGTGTCTACCCGTTCAATCTCCCCAAGAGCGAAATTCACGCCACCTTGGTGGCTCATCTCACCGCCCAGGACGTTGTCACCTCCATGATGCCCAAGATGCACGCGGCGGGCGTCGAAGATAAGGTGATACGCTTCATGAAGTGACGAAAATCGAAACAGAGCCTACTTTACGTGCAGAAACAGCGCCTTTCTTTTTTTTCGTTCTTCACCTGAACAACGCCATGGTGCCAGCGGGGCGCAGAATTTGGACCGAGAAGAGGAAAAATTTGCAAACCCACCCGATTCCTCGCTCTCGGGCCCCGACACCACAAGCCGCTACATTTCGGAAACCAGCATGCTGCCGTTCCTGGTGGTGTTCCGCCAGTGCCAGTGCGGGTAACGGCGTGGGTCCACCGAAAAAAATGCTCACTCCAGGAGCAAATCTATATCGACCATCCATTCCACGTTCGGTTTTAGAAAAGACACCATCTTCCGCCTTCCTCCCCCTCCTTCGACTACCCCCCACACAATTCCTGACAGGGTAAACAACCATCCCCCCTACTCATAATTCACAAGTCGCCCAAAATGTCCGACAACTGGAAATCAAAGTTAAATATTCCTGCGAAGGACACTCGAGTCCAGACCGAAGATGTGCTCAACACCCAGGGCAAGCTGTTCGAGGACATGGACTTGAAAAGAGAACTTTTAATGGGCATTTTCGAGGCCGGTTTCGAGAAGCCTTCTCCGATCCAGGAAGAGTCCATTCCCGTGGCAATCGCCGGCAGAGACATTTTGGCCAGAGCGAAAAACGGAACCGGCAAAACCGCCTCGTTCGTCATTCCAGCATTGCAGCTAGTCAAGCCCAAACTCAACAAGATCCAGGCCCTTATTTTGGTGCCCACCAGAGAGTTGGCGTTGCAGACTTCCCAGGTGGTTAGAACCTTGGGCAAGCATTTGGGAATCCAGTGCATGGTCACCACAGGCGGCACCAATTTGCAAGATGACATCATGAGATTGAACGACCCCGTGCATGTGTTGGTCGGCACGCCGGGCCGTGTGTTGGACTTGGCGGCTCGCCAGTTGGCCGATTTGTCGGAGTGTCCGTTGTTCATCATGGACGAGGCCGACAAGATGTTGTCACGTGAGTTCAAGGTTGTCATCGAGCAGATCTTGTCGTTTTTCCCCGCCGAGAGGCAGTCGTTGTTGTTTTCCGCCACTTTCCCCTACGCGGTGAAGGCGTTCATGGACCAGCACTTGACCAAGCCGTACGAGATCAACTTGATGGACGAGTTGACTCTCCGTGGTATCTCGCAGTTCTATGCGTTCGTTGAGGAGAAGCAGAAGTTGCACTGTCTCAACACTTTATTCTCCAAGTTGCAAATCAACCAGTCAATCATTTTTTGCAACTCCACCAGCAGGGTGGAGTTGTTGGCCAAGAAAATCACCGAGTTGGGCTACTCGTGCTACTACTCGCACGCCAAAATGCCCCAGCAGGCCAGAAACAAGGTGTTCCACGAATTTAGACAGGGCAAAGTCCGGAACTTGGTGTGTTCCGATCTTTTGACCAGAGGTATTGATGTGCAGGCCGTGAACGTTGTTATAAACTTCGACTTCCCCAAAACTGCAGAGACCTACTTGCACAGAATTGGTCGTTCCGGAAGATTTGGTCACTTGGGTTTGGCCATCAACTTGATGAGCTGGAGCGACCGCTACAATCTTTACAAAATTGAGCAAGAATTGGGCACTGAGATCAAGCCCATTCCTTCAACGATTGACAAGTCTCTCTACGTTAACGAAAACGAGGAGACTATCCCCAAGCCCTTCAAATTGCAAGAATTGCCTCGCGGCAAGGAAACCAGACCTGGCTACAACTACCAGGGTCAGCCCAATGGAGACGCTCAGCCCCAGCAGGCTCAGGCTCAGGCCCAGGCCCAAGCTCAGGCACATGCTCCTCAGAGCCAGCAAGCCCAGTATCAACAGGCATATGCCCAGCAGAACCAGGCCACACAGGCGCAAGCTCGTAACGCTAATATCCAGCAGCCTCCTCAGCAATTTCAGCAGGTTCCAAATGGCCAGAGCGTCAATGGCCAGTATCCCTACAACGGTGGGGTTCCCCCCAACTTCGGATACCCTGGCCACTACCAAGCTCCACCTCAATTCCAGGGTTATCCTCAGCAGATGCCTGGATACCCTATGCAGCAGCAGCCACAACAGCAGCAGCAGCAGAAGCAGCAGTAGGGATGGGCCTCCTGTGCTAATTGGGACCGTGCACGAATTTCCACGATAGAAAATTCCTACTCTCCCTTTGACATGAACCAAAAACCAAGAGAAAAAACCTTAAAAAAATTTTAAAAAAATCAGAAAAAGAAAAAAAAACGAATTTCAAGATCGAATATCTCCACCAGCGCTCATGAGTGAACATTTGATAAAGGTGCCACCACGTTATAGTGGCCTCCTCCTTACGCAATGCTAATGAGAACAATGAATTCTCCAACACCGCGTACGACAGCGTCATTGACGCTCTATTTCAAGATTCACGACTTATGACTTTCAATTCTTAAGCACTGGCTGGTTTGGGTATTTGGTATGGTGTTGTTTTATGACATTCATTTTTTGCATTTTTTTTTTTTTTTTTGCTCATAGCTAATGATATAATGCCTATGAGCCAATACACTGTAGGGGGAGAACCTGATCGCGATGAGTGTCTGGAATCTGCAAACTCTCCGAATGTTAATAATGCTTGAACGCTTCAGAGCCATATCGCCAGATTAGTCAAATCATTCGTGATGTGCTTACGCAATGTATGGCTCGCCTGCATATACCCCACAATGACTCGGTCCGCGAAATTAATCTCATCGGACTGTTTCGTTCTCTTTCAATACCTAGTATTCGCAAAGGCTACCTCCGTAGCACCCCCACACTTTATTCTTCTCGTACATTTGAAACTCGCTTCATATTCTGCAAAAGATGTGTGGAATTTTGGGCGTCGTTTTGGCAGACCAAAAGCAGAATGTCGCTTCAGAGCTTTTTGAAGGTGCCATGTTTCTCCAGCACAGGGGCCAGGATGCTGCTGGTATAGTGACCTGTGGATCAAGAGGCCGTTTTTACCAATGCAAGGGTAACGGCATGGCCAGAGATGTTTTCACTCAGGCTCGCATGACCAATCTTGTTGGAAACATGGGTATCACGCATTTGAGATACCCTACTGCAGGCAGTTCTGCTGGCAGTGAGGCCCAGCCTTTCTACGTGAACTCGCCATACGGAATTTCTTTGTCTCATAATGGTAACTTGGTGAACTCGCCCGATTTGAGGAAGTTCTTGGACGAGTCAGTGCATAGACATATCAACACAGACTCCGACTCCGAGCTCTTGCTCAACATCTTTGCCTCGGAGCTCGACAAGTTCAACAAGTCGCGTGTCAACAATAACGACCTTTTTGCGGCCTTGAAGGAGACCATGGAGACCATCAGAGGCGCTTACGCCTGCGTAGCCATGTTGGCTGGGTACGGGTTGATTGGATTCCGTGATCCCAACGGAATTAGACCTCTTTTGTACGGAGAGAGAGAAAACGTTGACGGCTCGTTTGACTACATGCTTGCTTCCGAGTCTGTGGTGTTGAAGGCACACGGATTTCACCACTTTAGAGACTTGAAACCTGGTGAAGCAGTCATCATCCTCAAAGACGGTAAGGAGCAGAAGCCTGAGTTTAAGCAGGTTGTTGAGCCCAAGATCTTTGCGCCCGATATTTTTGAGTACGTGTACTTTGCCCGTCCTGATTCTGTTCTTGACGGCGTGTCGGTGTACCGGTCGCGTATCGAGATGGGCAACCGTCTTGCTACGAAAATCAGAAAAAGCTTCCCCAACCACGATGTTCTTGGGGAAATTGATGTCGTGGTTCCTGTTCCCGACACCGCCAGAACGTCTGCTCTTCAGTGTGCCGTCTCACTTAACGTTCCGTACAGAGAGGGCTTTGTGAAGAACAGATACATTGGCAGAACCTTCATTATGCCCAACCAGCAGGAGAGACGGTCGTCTGTGCGCAGAAAATTGAATGCCATGGAGTCCGAGTTCAAAGGCAGAAACGTGTTGATTGTCGACGACTCCATTGTGCGTGGAACAACATCCAAGGAGATCGTGGCCATGGCTCGCGAAGCCGGTGCTAAAAAAGTATTCATCGCATCTTGTGCACCACCCATCCGTTTCAACCACATCTACGGCATTGATCTCGCCGATACCAAGGCACTTGTCGGATTTAACCGTACTGAGAAGCAGATTGCCACGGAGATTGGCGCAGACGAGGTGTTCTTCCAAGATTTGGAAGACTTGATCCTGTGCTGTCGCGGTGAGACGGCGGATCAGTTCGAAGTCGGTGTGTTCACTGGTTTGTACATTACCGGAGACGAAGACAACTACATTCAGGAGTTGGAGAAGATCCGTGCGCAGAACCAGCGCATCAAGGATGCCAGCAAGCGGGGCATGAGTGTGGATGCATGCATTGACGCCTCGGATATGATCGACGTGAAAGCTGAGATGGACATCTCCATCTACAACCCTGGAGACTACAACGCATAGATATAGAATGGTTATCGGGGCGCAAAAAGAGCGGGATTGTAGAGACAATACTACCAGGCTTAATCAGCTTTTCCCTGTATATCTTTTCTTACCATCTGCCATTCTGCCATCGCCCAATCTTCACATCTCTGCGATGGCATTGCCAATCGCCATTCGCTCTACAGCACAGACGGCCTGCTGTGATTTTACCGTCTACATCATCAAGCAAAGGGAATTATTCCTTATTTACATGCTCCATTACTCGACTTCGTCGAACTTTTCGCCAGAAACCAACTCAGGAATGTCTTCGTCACCTTCACCAGCAGCAGCACCAGCGTCAAGCTCGGTAGGGGCTCTACCAGCCTGGATCTGCTCGGCCAATCTCTGCAAAACCTCCAAGTTCTCAGCTCCCAAGTGGGGCAAGATCGAAGGAATCAACTGGGTCAAGTCCTTCTCTTGAGGGTAGCCAGTGAAAGCAAAGGTGTTGCTCTGAGAAGCAGCCTGCACACCAACACGGTTGAAGTGCAAGACCTTGCCGTTCTCCTTGAAGAAGTTGGCCTCCTCAACGTTTTCGACCTTGACGGCCTTCAACTTGCCCAAAGATTCCATCAATTTGACGTCGTCAACCTGGGACACGACCTTCTTGGCCTTGACACGGGCTCCACCGACCTTTTTGGGGCCGGCCTTCTGCAACTTGGCTAATTTCTCGGGGTCGATTGGCATTTTCTTTCTAGTGAGGATGTGGTGACTTGGGTCGAGTGAGTGAAAATTCGTCGAGGGCCGGGCACGACACGACTGGTCACGTGATCTGGGGACGAGGTTCCGGGCGGAAGACGCTGTTGATTTCGGATTCGGGCGGAGACTGAATTGAGAGTTTTAGGTGGGTAAGGTGGGCATTTACTGTGCTCCCTGGTTTTTTTCTCTCCAGCGTTCTTGTTTGAGAGACAGATTCAACTCCATGCGATTCACCAGGGCTAGAGAAGTGACGAAAAAAGACGGTGCTACAAAAAAAATGGAAGGAATATGTAAAGAGACTGTATTATTTTGGTGCTGATATGTTTGAGCTTGCTGACTATCAGTAGACTTACCTTTGAAGAACTGACTCCAGGTGAGTGAACTACCAGATGGAGGTGTAGCTTAGAGATGGAAAAGCAAGTTAATAAATAGTTTGTATCCATCTTTATTTCGGCAATTATCCTGAATTCTCCTTTTTGCCTTCGATGACTTTGTTCATTTTCGGAGGTCCACGGTGGTTTCTGCTTACTCACAATTTGATCAAACTTCGGAAGTTCTCGCAATGTAGACCACCAAAAGTCACCACACCTCAGAAGATAAAAACGAATATTCTCGAAGTATAAAGCTCGCCAATCTCACTCGCTAATCAGAGCCATATCTCAAGCCCACGTTGGCACCCACTCGTTGTCCTGCGGCTTGACGTCTATTGTGTCAAATGCATCTCAACACTGAGCAAATCGGGATTGATAATTAGAGAAGTAGATCGCGTCGTTTCACTTTTTTGACACCGGAAACACTGAAATCGAAATTTCACAATTCCCACCGCTCGGCGGGCCCTATCTAATACAAAAGCCACACACTCTGTGCAGGTGGCTCCTACCTTCCACTCATTCATGATAGAGAAGTATCTTCCCCCCACTGGTCCGTGGCCTATCTTGATCTCATCGATCCCGGTTGCTCTTTCGTCAGGCACGCTATTTGTGTATTCGGTATACGGAACCCAATTGGCTCTGGAGTGCAATTTGACGTCGTCCCAAGCAGCAGACCTCAACATCAGTGCCACATTGGGAAGTGCCGTGGGCGGCCTTATTGGTGGATATTTCACAGACTCTCACGGGACTCAGGGCCCGGTGGCCTGTTCGGTAGTCGCAATCTCGCTAGGCTACTTTTGGCTCTACTCGTTATATGAAGCCGGAGAGAAAGCGTCGCCTGTGGCACTCATATTGGCGATGTTGCTTGTGGGATTTGGCGCCACCTCGAGTTATTTTGCGGCCATCAAGGCCGTCACTATCAGTTTCCCCAAGTACAAGGGATCTGCGCAGAGCATCACAATAGCACTGTTCGCCATATCCAGTTTGCTTTATTCTGCGACATACTCTGCGATGTTTCATGGAGATGTGGCGAAGTTTTTGATGTTTTTGGCCGTGACCTCGTTGTTGTTGCAGGCTGTTGGCGCTGTTTTCATCCGTGTGGACGGAAAGAAGAAGCACCAGCCTCTTCCAGTAGAAGAGTCGCTGCCGCTCGTTCTGAGGGATCTGAGCTCCACAGATCTCACTGCGGTCGAATCCAAGAGCGAGGCGGGGCCTCTCCTTGAGCACTTGTCGCTTAAGCAGTCGCTAGTGCACCCGATTTTCTGGTTCCACTTTGTTGTCATGGCCGTTCTCCAGGGATTGGGCCAGATGTATATTTATTCTGTTGGTTTTGTTGTCAAGGCGATTCATTACCGGTTCACGCATTCTCCCGATGCGGTGGGCACCATTCCTTCGTTGCACAGCATCCAGGCACTTCACGTGTCTCTCATTGCTGTGTTCTCCTTTATTGGTAGATTGACGTCGGGCCCAATGGCCGACACCTTAGTCAACAAATACCGCTGTCAAAGACACTGGGTCACTGCTACCGGTGCGGCGGTGATGTTCGTGGGCCACTTTCTACTTTCGTTCCCGCTTGACACAGCCAGTGAAAAGATCCTGATGGTCAATGCGCTTTTGAGCGTTATTTCGTGCGGCATAGGTTTTGCCTACGGCTTGTGTTTCACGTCGTTTCCTGGCATCATGGCCGACTTGTTCTCCATGAAGAACTACTCGCTTCTCTGGGGAGTCATGTACCTGAGTACTGTGCCTGGCTTGACAATATTCACCAAGATATTTGGCCATTTCTACGATCTGCACAGTGTGATTGTTGGCGGAGACCTTGTCTGCAAGGAGGGCTCGCTTTGTTACCTGGAGACGTTCGAGTTGACCTCGGCGCTTGCGGTGATTGTGTTCCTTGCGCTTCTCTGCTACATTTACTGCCGCAGGACGAGACAGTAGATTTGGAAATTTGAAGTTTGGGTTGGAAGAGTGGGTCGAATTGCGGAAGGTCAGCGCCCCGAATTCCAACTTTGGCGGCTTCGACTAGCCAACGGGGCTGCCGGTAGGCGACGACCCCTGCTAGCGACTAGAATTTTATACTTAGGAAAATGGCAAGGCTAGATTATCCGTGCCCCTTGTTGAAAATTAATGGCTGAATATGCCGGTGTTTTGGTTCCATCTCTCTTTCCTGTACACGCTATTTTGCATCAATGTCACGGCCAGCGTCGGTCGAAGACCTAATAACGCTGAGCGAGGCAGCTCAAAAGCCCAAGTTCATATCCAAGAAAAAGCGAGCAAATAAACCCGCTGCTCCAATTCCAACGCCCAAATCGGTGAAACGGTGGCTTGACCCGAGCTCCAATGGTAGGTCTCCTCAGATCCCCAAAATTACAAAGAAGCTTCGACTGGATCGTTACGTTTTCGACTGGGATGCCGAAGAAGACACTCTGCTGGGTTATCTGCCGCTTGTCAGGATTGACCAATCTTCTACACCTTCAATAATTGGCCAGCACTGGTCCCAGAAACCACAAGATGAGATGACGAGTCGAGATTGGCGGATCCTCCGAGACGACTTCAACATCAGCCTGAAGGGAAATGAGATAGAGAATCCACTACGTCGTTGGAGCGAGGCTCGTCTACCGCCTGAGCTCATGGCGATAGTCACCAAGATGTACCTGGAACCTACTCCCATACAGAGGGCTGCGATTCCTACGGCACTCAAAAATCGTGATATTGTGGGAGTTGCAGAGACTGGCTCCGGAAAGACTCTTGCATATCTCCTTCCCATGTTGGCATACATCATGAACATCGGCCTGGACTATTTAACGACGGAACACAGTCTCAGCGTCAACAGCAACAACGCATTGGGCCTCGTTCTTGCGCCTTCACGAGAATTGGCTCTCCAGATCACCGCAGAGGCGCAAAAATTCACAGAGCCTCTTGGATTCAACGTGGTCTCTGTGATTGGAGGTCACCAGTACGAGGAAACAGTTCAGTCCATGAGTCGCGGGGTGCACATTGTGGTGGCGACTCCTGGCCGTCTTGTCGATTCTTTGGAACGAGGAATTGTTGATCTATCTAAATGCTACCTGCTTGTCCTAGATGAGGCTGACCGGATGATTGATATGGGCTTCGAAAAGGACTTGACGCTGATTCTAAAACACACTCCCACGGGAGCAAATGCTAGGGACTCGCAAATATTTGGCGTCGACCATAGAACCACTCTCATGTTCACCGCCACGATCACTCCGTCGATTGAGAATGTTGCCAAAACATTTCTTCAAGAACCCGCTTATGTTTACGTTGGAGCGGCAAACGAAGCAGTGGGTAACATAACTCAGAGATTTGAGTTGGTCAACCCTTCGGCGAACAAGAGCGAGCTTGACCTCAAGAGGTTCTCGGAGTTGGTAAAGGTTCTCTCTAAATCGAAGAACAGCAAAGCGTTCTCTGCCATCGTTTTCGCCAACTATAGGCGAGTAGTTGAGGAAATCGTTGACAAACTTGCCGACTCGGGATTTCCAAACGTAACGTCGGTGCATGGATCCAAATCTCAAGAAGCTCGAGAACGAGCCATTGACCAATTTCGAAGTGGCAAAGCGTCCGTTCTTGTGGCCACGGATGTTGCTGCCAGAGGTCTTGACGTGCCAAATGTCCTGATGGTGGTGAATTTCCAGATGAGCAACAAGTTTGAAGAGTACATTCACCGCATTGGAAGAACAGGACGAGGCGGCCGAGAGGGCACAGCTTTCACTTTTCTAGATGAAGGCGACAGGGACAAATTTCAAGAGATGAGACGGTTTTTGAATAGGGCCGGAATGAAGGTGCCCGAGTGGATGACAACACATTCTACATAAGATGCTGCGAAGGCGAACCGTGCCATTCTGTTTGTTCATTAGGTCGTAATCTATTCCTCATCGCTGGAGTAGCCAGCTACTATGCTTATGGGCGGCGCTGGGTTCGACACGATGGTCAGATTAATGGGCTTGAGGGTTGTTGAGGGTCTGGAACCCGCAAGTTTGTTCAAAGCCACGATTCTGCTGTGATCGAAAATTCCACCAGTGTCGGGTTCAGGGCCGTCTTTGGGTGATTGAGAGGACTCAGCCACTTTGAAGTTCTCTGGAGTGGGATCAGCTATTATCAGCACCAGAGTAGCATGCTTCTCAGATTTCAAGAGCTTTCGGACCGTTTCCATTGCCACATCCTCCAATTCTCGTTTGTGAGTTTCTTGGCTGGCAGGATTAGGGTCGTCATTTGCCCATTTCACACTCAACACGTCGCTACCGTCAAGAGACTGCAGATCCATGGCTTCTTTTGCGAACTGTGCTTGTGCTTCGGTCTGAAACGTGACAAATGCACAGCTTTTGGCTTTGACCACTCGGAGCCTTGCAATGGTACCGAACTCCAGAAAGTGCCGCGACACAACCTCCTCAATGTCCTCGCTGACATGTAGGCCACCTACATATAGCGTTCTGTTTGCCTTGTTCATCAGGCCCACGCCGCCCATGTCGTCCCTGTAATCGGCAGTCTTGTCTCTTCCGAAACAGTCCTGAGCAGGCAAACTGCGGTCCATCACTTGAGGAAGTCTATGCAAAAATGGACAGTCTTTGCCCTTGTAACAACAGCCTTTTGCAAAAAAGAAGCAAATCGGGCTATCATGGTCGCGGGCTCGGGTGTATCCAGAGTCTTGTGCGATGTCAACTCGGAACTTCAGTTTCACGTAGTTTCTTGCCGACAGGTCGCCGCCTGCCCATTTGAGGTACCATATATTGAAAGTGTGGCCAGTCTGAGGGGGCTTGTCATCGTCATTTATGGAATCGGGATCCACCTGGAGGCGCGCCGGGTTCGTTAGAGATGCCATGGAGGAGATGATGCAGGACAAGGTGAGAAGAGCCTATGCAAATTGCATAAATAGGCCAAAAAACCAAAAGGACGAAAGAGACAGAAAAAGACAGACTTTTAGCGGAAGGAAAAGGTAGATCATTCTAATCGTCAAATGATGAAGAGCCACAGGCAATACATCATTTTTCCCGTCTGGCGTAGTGTGGGGCATTTGTCTCACAAGCACAAGTTAATGGCAGAGACTTGAGTAGCACATACCGGAGGCATGTAAATTTGACTTTGGTGCTTCGTATGCGGGGTGACAAATTTAGCTTCACAGGGAGGCTTTGTTGTGGGAGTCTAAATATAGAACGAAGATGCCCACTCGATTGTCGACTCACCAGCCCTGTGGGAGACACCGTGCCTGTCCGGGTCGCGCACATTGTTCGATTCCCGAATAGGCAAAATTTGAAGTGGTTGCCAGTTGCCGCAGTTGCTGTAGTGCGTCTACAGTGGAGAACTCGGCCCAAGAAAAAAAAAAAAAAGCACATTCAATTGGAAACCAAGATTCAATTTCAGGATGAGCAACCTCGAATTACCGGGGGGAAGAGCGCGACCAAGAATTTGGCCGCCACAGGGATCGTGCTACAATTTGCCGAATAAGCCGTGAATTTTAGGTTTTACACAAGGTTGAAGATGAACGAGCATCCAACGAGAGCAGCCACAGCAGCACCCTTCTTCCAGGAGCCAGCCTGAACGTAAGCACCAGAAGCACCAGAGGAAGCAGACGAGCTAGAAGCACTGGAGCTGGAAGACGAGCCGCCAGTAGCAGAGCTAACCGCAGACTTAGCAGCAGAAGCAGCACCGCCAGTGGCAGAGCTGACAGCAGAGTGAGCACCAGAAACGGCACCAGCAGTAGCAGAGCTGAAAAGCGATCCAACACCGCCAGTAGCCTCGGAAGCGAGAGATCCAGTGACACTGGAGACCTGGTCGGAGACAGCGTAGTGAATAGCGTTGATACCCATTATGTGATTGATGTGGTGGAGTTGTGGACGATAGTAAGTTAAACCGAAGGAAACAGTTTAATGGAAAAGGAAATATGTGCCCGTGGGATTTGCCAGTCTTTATATAGTCACGGTGACCAAAATAGCAGCATTATGAGCGCGAAATGCACCACCACACTCAGAAAGGGGGAGAGAACATGGCGCGAGCCAGGCACCGGAAAAAAAGGGCAAGCAAATTGAGATGGTCGGATGAGCCACAAACCAAGGGGCCGCCAGAAATTGTCAACAACATTGGGGAAACTTTGGAAAACTCTCTTGCAAATTGGAGGCGTTTCTGCTCGCTCGCCGACTGCTCCTTCTCAACTGACGTCGCAGCAGCATCACCTGCAGGGCCATGACATGCTACTGCGTAAAGAACGAAAGCGAGGGCTCGAAACCAGCAACGAACTGGAATTTGCCAGTTTGGCGTCGTCGAGCGGCGACAACCGCCGCGGCACTCCCGAGGCACGATATTCGGGCCCAGATATTTCTCGTGCTCGTCGCTTCGCTGCCAATTCGCTGCGTAGGCTTCTCGACACGTCCGGCGGTGCAAATCGCTCCTGGAGTATGTGCAGGAAAGGACCCCGGCACCGCGCTTCCTTCGCTATATGCACGCCGAACCAGCCAGCTTCGCTAGTTTCAGCGGAGCACTACACAGCCGCAATGGCGAAGGATGGAGATGCTGGCTGATTCGAGAATGTCGCCCAATTGGGCCACTTTCTGATCACGATGTAAACAGCAGCCCGCAGATGTTTCAGGGGTACATGGACAGCACGGCCAGCACAGCCTTGATGCTTATTGTCAGATGGACATTCCAGCTCTCGCGTTGCAAGTGAAAAAAGTAGCAAGCCACCTGATCTTTCCGGCGGCGTTCACCAGCAGAATGGGCAAAAGGGAAATCGAGACGTATTCGTAATTCCGGGGTTAGAATGTCGAACGGCTGTGGAGAGCAACGGTTATTTGGGCAATTACACGCCTCGATTAGGAAAACCCACTATCGTCAGTCGACGTCATCGGAGCAACCCCAGAGCCACGACGCAAGCGAAGGGTCAAGGGCTGCAACCCAAACGCATGTGACGCGGTTTTATCAACTATCTTCTACCGATACCGCAAATCAGGGCGTTGTTTTCAACATTCCGCCGCGTGGGCATTGCGAACATTGCTGCGGTGGAGCAACGGCACAACGTCCGAGATTGCGATTGTGGAGAGCAGCAGGTTGTGGAAATCATGATTTGCATTGGATTTTGTGCCGAGATTGGAATAGTGGGATACGGCGAACGCACTGGATATCGTAAGTACACCGTATCAATGAGCGATGTCGATGCCATGGTAAATCGATCTTAGACTGCGTGGAATCTTACGCGAAATTGGAATATCAACCAGGTAGCCAAATGCTGGCCTCCTGGAAAATGTGCTAACTGAGTTGGCAATCGCTGCTGAATCCTGGCATTTGAGTTTGGCTTGCTGGAACGCAAGCTGGTTAATTGAACCACTCTATTTCGCGAAGCTGCTTGGTCCCAGAGGATGCACTCTTGAGGCATAAGTCAGCACCAACTTGGGAAACAACTGAGAAAGTTTCACTCTTGTCCGTAGACAACCAGTCCGCCAGACAGTCTTCGTCAGGAATACATGGAAATCGTCAACCCCTTGAAGCAAACGACATCTCACTCAATGTGCTCTTTCAATGCACCACGACGCAGATCTTAGCCTTCGCTTAATTCAGCAGGGGAGGTGCGATTCCGTTTTTTTGTCCGTTTCAATATCACATTCCTATTCGTAGACTGCATAAATCGGCGTTATCTCCGCATGAGCCAGGATTGATGAGATATTCGGCAAATGGAACCAACGGCACGTGGAGTTCTGAAGACGATAGACATTCAACTGCCGAGAAGCGACATGCGACATTTGGCCCATATTGACGTAATGTCCCATTTTTCACGTCTATGCTTCCCAACGCTGGCGGCGAGCTTGTGTTTCTCACTGTGCTCCCGTGTATTCTCACGACTTTTCGCAGCCACAACCTACCACTCTTTTTCTACTCTACCATCTTCATCATCCGCTTAATCAACACATTTTTCCGACCACGGACGCAGCCAAAGTCGACTTCAACATTCTAGATACGTATAAACTTTTGCTATTTAAATGGCGCTTCCAATCGCCGACACGAGCACTAGCATCGCCACCGCGGCGCCCTTCTTCCATGATCCCACAGCCAATACTGCGGCACCCGAACTAGATCCGGAACTCGAGCCAGACAGCGTCGCCGACGTCAGCAGCGCCGCCTCGGCCAGACTCGCTGTAGCCGTATTGCCTGAACCCCCAATAGACTGAAATGCCGTGAGCGCCAGCCCATTGGCGAAGGCGCCGTCGGTGGCAGCCGATGCCGACGCAGTAGAAAGCGCCGCGGTGATCGAAGAACCGGCTGAACTTGCAGCCGCCGCCGCCGAAGAAGCCACCGCGTTGGCAGCAGATGCGGCTTCACTAGCCACGGCAGTGGCGTCTCCAACAAGAGATGACGCGCCCTGCTGCGCCTCTGAGGCCACGCCTGCCGCAGCAGAAACTGCGGCAGAAGTAGCAGCACCGGCGATCGCCTCAGCCGTCAGCGCAATGACCGTGGCTGTTGCGGCAATAGCCGTGGCTTCCGAAGCGATGGTGGTGGCTGCGCCTTCAGCAGCAGATACGATGGCGGCGGTAGCGACACCGGCACCCGCGGTGGCAGCGCCTGCGGCGGCCGTTGCTTCCGTGGCGATAGCCGTGGCGATGCCCACGGCAGCCGACGTGGCGGCGTTGCCAATTTGTTCAGCGGCGCTAATGATGTCCATGTTTAAGAATTTCCGGTGGGCGTATACAGGTTTCGAGGTTGGAAAGAGGCGAGGAGCACAAGAGGAGCACAAAGTAATGAGTAAGCTGGATCTGCCCGGCAGATCGCGAGGTGTTTATAGTACGGCGCCGAAATTGCCAAGTCAGGCCGGATCAAGCGGGCAGGCTGCGAATTGGGACTGCATACACGATGTATCTACTTAAACAAGCCAGTCACACGGGGGCTGTCAAGAAACGAACAACGGCGTGACGTGCCGCGGCCTGCGTATAAAACTACCTATACGGGTCAAACGAAAGGCGAAGTTAAAGAAGATACTGAAAATCCGGGGTTGGTGGGGGGAAACGCCAGAACGGCCAACGGCGCCGTTGCCGCGACTAGTTGAACTTTTTTTTTGCCGAGCCTTGTGACCAATGCTCGGCAAGGGCAAGGCTGAGTGGAGGGACTGACTCCGCCAGCCGCTTCGCCTATGCTCTGGGTGCCGGAAATTTGGTATCGGCAACGCCCGTATTTCCTAAAGCGGGTTGGCCGTGCGTGTCAGGCGGGAGAACCCTGGCGCCTCGTCACGTGCATTGCCGTCACGCGTAGATGTGCACGTGACATCTAGTTCACGTGACTCTTCGTGGTCCCACTCTGCGCGCATCGACATTCCTAATCCGGTCAAGCGACGCTGATCGCGCTTATCGTCCATATATAAGAGCCCATCCCCACACCCTGGAGTTTCTTCACCACGAACATGTCCTGCTGCTCAAAGAAAACATCCACTGCCCCTGCTCCTGTTGTGGCTGCTCCCGCCACTTCCAAGATCATCAAAAACAACTGCTGTGGCTCCACCGCTTCTTGCAAGTGCGGCTCCTCTTGCAGCTGCGAGGCCTGCAACACCACCAAGCTTTGATCAATCTAGATAGCTCTCTTGCAAATCAGCAAGATATCATTTATGGGCCTGTAGGCTCGGGCGATGAATTTCATGTGGCGCGGCCACCGGAGGATAGTTAATGCAATACACTTGAAGGCGGAATGTAGACGTACGTAGGGGTAGGGGCGAGGGAGAGCTAGAGGAAGAAGAAGAGTTGATTACTGGCAACGATCGCGAGGTATATGCATCGAGTTTTTCGGGTAGAGCCGGATGTTGGACACCGTTGGAAGATCCGGTCCATGCTCGTACGAGCGTCCCGAGATTCGTTAGGCGGACTGGCAGGGCCGATCTTGCAAACGGTTTGTAATTGTTGTATTGTACAGAGGTCCGGGAATAATGCCCCGATTCGGAAACGCAGCCCAGACAATTGACGACCGTTAGTGAAGCTCCCCCAGATCGTAGCTCACTGCCTGGCTTTGTTTTAAATTTCATTGCAGATTGATTTCTTCGCAGACTTGATTGATTTCACGGCGGTCGTTCGCTATAGACCTGATCGGTTACACGGCAGCCATCACTACAGCCTTTTTTTTTTCATAGCGGGTTTCGTTCATTCAGCTATCATCGCAGGACTTGCCGGCCCGGGCCGGCCACAAAGTTTTCTCTCCTTACTTTCTGGGCGACAACTCCAAAGTCTCCTTCTTGATGGCAGCGCCAAGGTCAGGGTGAATCTTGGAGAAGTAGTTGAACACACGGTCCTGGATAGGAGCGTCGGCAGCAGCAACGTGCACAGCAACATTGTGGGCCAAGTTCTTCTGCTGGTTAGGGTAGCGAGCCAACGTGTGGTACAACGCCGTGGCCTGCTTGAACTCAGCATCAGTGGCCTTCCAGTGGAAGGGGCACGCAGCACCAGTCCACACCTCCTGCTCCTCCTGGAGCTTGAAGTTCTGGAACTCCACAGGGTGCGAAGTGGCCAAGTAGTTGGGGTGGGCGCCCAAGTTGCCGTTGACGTTCATGGCACCGTCTCTCATGTGGGGGTTGAACACCTTGCCAGCCACGGGGCAGTTGACGGGAATCTGCGTGTAGTTGGTGCCCAATCTGTGGCGGTGGGTGTCGGGGTACGAGAACAAACGAGACTGCAACACCGGGTCGGCCGAGGGCTCCATGTAGGGCACGGTGTGCGCGGGCGAAAACGCCGCCTGCTCCACCTCGGCAAAGTAGTTTTTGGGGTTCTCGTTCAACACAAGCTTGCCAAACTTTCTCAAGGGGTAGTCCTTGTGGGGCCAAACCTTGGTCAAGTCAAACACCGAGAAGTTCGCCTGCTTGGCCTGCTCCGCGGTCATGGTCTGGATGTACGCCGTCCACGAGGGGTTGTTGCCCTTGGCGATGTTCTTGAACAAGTCCTCCTGCGCATAGTCGGGGTTGGAGCCGGCCAACTCGCCGGCCTCCTCGTTGGTCAACGTCTTGATGCCCTGGTCGGAAATAAAGTGCACCTGCACGTAGTGCCACTCGCCCTTCTTGTTGCTCCACTTGTAGGTGTGGCCCGAGTAGCCGTTCATCTCTCTGTAGGACGCGGGGGTACCACGGTCCGAGAACAAGATGGTCACCTGGTGCGCCGACTCCTCGTTGGACGTCAAGTAGTCCCAGAACATGTTGGCGTCCTTGAGGTGGGTCTCGGGGTTTCTCTTCTGGGTGTGGATGAAGTGGGGGAACTTGGAAGGGTCGCGGAGGAAAAACACCGGCGTGTTGTTGTACACGAGGTCCAAGTTGCCCTCCTCGGTGTACAACTTCACCGCAAAGCCTCGAGGGTCTCTGGCGGTGTCGGCGGATCCCGACTCGCCACCCACGGTGGAGAATCTGGTGAACAACCGGGTTTTCTTGCCAATGGTGTCGAGGAACTTGGCGGCGCAAACGTCCGAGATGTCGTCGGTCACCTCAAAGTAGCCGTAGGCACCAGAGCCCTTGGCGTGCACCACACGCTCGGGAATTCTCTCTCTGTCGAAATGCGCAAGCGAGTCGATCAAGTTGAAGTCCTGCAACAACAAAGGACCGTGCTGGCCCACTCTCTGCGTGGCAAACGCTTCGGGAATGGGGCAGCCGTTGGAGTTTGTGAAGGTTGGAGCCATGGTTGTCGACGATCGATCAATTGGAAAAGCAGAAGTGTGTTGGATTTAGCACAACTTTTTTTTTTTTTCCACCCTGTGGCGGGCCTGCTCGTTATTTATACCCTGGGCAGGTTATGATTGCGGGGACCAGAGGTTAGTAATATGGCCGCGGCTGGACCAATGGCGGTGAGGTGGTTGTCATTGCTGCGACAAGGTTGCGGGGGCCCAATTGGCCCAGTTTTAGGTGTGGCGAAAGGAGGGGAAGAAATATAGGGCGCATTTTCGGTGCCTGCTGCAAATTTGGCGTGGTGCCTGTGCTGATTTATTTTCTCCTCTGGCTGGAGGCCCTGGGGTGGTCCTCGGCGCGCAGCGTCCACATGCCAGGGAGCAGGAAGTCTGGGGGTGGCCGATAAGTGCGGGGCACAGGGCTCGCAACGCGGCGCGGGACTCCGCGCCGCAACGAGCCGGTTTGGGGCCTGCGGCGGCGCCGGCGCGTGGGGGACAAGCGCTGCTGGCGCGCTGCTGGCCGCTGGGCCGCTGGCACCTTGCTAAGGGCGCAATTCCGCCGCCGCCACCTCGTTGTCCTGCATACAACCGCCCCACATTACATCTGCCGCGCTCTCATTGGGCGCCGCCAGGTCACGTGCGCGCGGTAGCGTAAGCGTCGCTGGCCGGGCTGGCGCCGCATGCAGGATTGACAGCGCCGGCGTGGCGGCCGGAAAAACTAAGCAGCGGCCGCGAGTGCCAACGGCAGCGGCTCGTTTCCACATCTTCGCATAGTGGCATTTTCGCTTCCGCCGTTTTACATTCTCACACCTTCCCCTCTTTCTCCGGAGGCACGGGTGCAGCCCCGCCCTGCCCCTCACGGCGCCAACTGCCTTCTCCAGCTGGTGAACTCCGGCGTCAAGAGCTCGCCGCCCCGCAATTTCTTGTTTTCGCCGCCCATCAACTCGTTGAGCGTAAATGTCCGCAGCGAGGAATCGAACACGAGCTTGTAGGCCTTGGACTCGTCGCGGGCGTCCACGTTTTTCACCAACCACTCCAACACCGCGCCGTACCACTTGAGCGCGTCCACGCACACGATGTTGCTCTGGCCCTTCCGCGGAACGCTGTTTTCCTTCAAAAGCACCGGAATCTCCTCGGTGCTGAAGTGCTCCACGTCCTTCAACATGTACTTGTCGTCGCGGAATCCGTAAACCACATGCTTGATTCCGAGCAAGAAACACTGCGCCCAGGTGCGGAACAACTTCTGCTCAAACCGGAGGGCCTGGTGCGCGTTTTCCACCACGCGGCTCGTTTTCAACTCCACGTAGTGCAGGGTCAGCCCGCCGCTTTCGGGAAGGTAGTTCCACACGCAGTCCACCTCGCCCGCCAAAAGCGTCTTCACTTTGCCGATTCCGGTGCGCACCACGCTGATGTACTGCTCGTAGTTGCTGACGGTCTTCTTGTGGCGGGACTCAATGGCCGAGCGTTTGCAGCTTGCCCACGGCGCCGGAATCGTCACCAACGCCTCGAACTTGTAGCCGGAGTACTGGCAGATTTTCTGGTGGCGGTGTTTCTCCGGGTCGGCGGCGCTCGCCGCGTCCTCCTGCGTTCTTCGGCTCAACTCGATCTCGTCGTCGTGTTTGATGAAGAGCTGGCCATCGAATGCAATCACGTAGAAGTTCAACAGCTTGTTCTGGTTCATCGGCAACGTGAGAATATCGGTCATGATGCCCCGGAACGTCACGATGTCTGCTTTGACCCGCAGCCCTGTCTGCTGCTCGTGCTTCTGGATGGCCTCCAAGAGAGACGGAAAATGCGCAAGGTTCTGTTCCTCGGGAATGGAGCGGAAGTTCTTGAACCCGGTCGAAAGGTCGAAGTTGCGGTCCACGTACGAGTCGGGAAAGTAGTAGTAGCTGGCCGAGTCTCGCAGGTCGCTGGTGTCCCATGTTCCGTCGGAGGTTCGGGAGTATGTAAGCACCTCCTTGGGCTGCTTGAGCGCAGTGGTTTCTGCTCTGGCAGATAAAGAAAGCGTTTTGAACATCGGCGTCTCGAAAAAATGGTGGCACGGCGATATTCGGCGGCTAGGCTCCACTGTCGTCTTGATCTTTCTCGCCAGGTGAGATGACGTGCAGGATCCATTATGAAGGGCCTACTACGTGCTTCCCTACTATGGACAGCCCTCGTTGCAATTGTGGCTGCCGAGCACGCAGGCGTGCCCCAGCATGCAGTGGAAAATTGTCACCATGGTGTCTGCGATTTGGCGCTGCCAGAGTTTGTTTTCAAGCAGTCGTCCCCCACTACTCCCGATGACGTCTCTGGCGAAGAGAAGAACGCCGAAAATGGCGCCGAAACTTCCCACTCCGGCCAGTCGGCCCAGGACGACTTTTCTGAGATCTTTGATCTTGACGCCGGGCTCGTGGCGCCGGAAAACTCCTCGCAATCGGGCCCCTCCAACACCTCCGAGGACTGCCGGTTCATGTCCTTTGAAGAATGGAAAAAACAGAAGCAGATCGAAAACGAGAACGAGAAGAACAGCGCCGAGCTGAACCAGGACCAGGAGCCCGCGCCTGAAGTTCCGACAAACTCCACTGTGCCAAGCCCACCACCAGAGGAGCAGGGCAAAACATACAAGGATAAATTCAACTACGCCTCGGTTGACTGTGCTGCTACGGTTGTTCTGACGAACAAAGATGCTCGCGGAGCCCTGGCTATTTTGAACGAACACAAGGATTCATACCTCTTGAACAGGTGCTCGTCGTCGTCGCAGTTTGTGGTGATCGAGCTCTGCCAGGATATCTTGGTGAGCTCGGTTGTTCTCGGAAACTACGAGTTGTTCAGCTCGATGTTCAGGAAAGTCAAGTTCGCTGTTTCCGACCGGTTCCCTGTCACAAACGGCTGGAAAGAACTTGGCGAGTTTGAGGCGAAGAACGTTCGTGACGTGCAAATCTTTCAGATCGAGAACCCGCTTATATGGGCACGGTACCTCCGCATTGAAGTTCTCAGCCATTACGGAAACGAATTCTACTGTCCCATCTCCGTGGTTCGGGTGCACGGAACCACCATGATGGAGGAGTTCAAAACACTGGACGTTTTGCTGGTAACAACATCGGCGAGTCCAGAAACGGCCGTGCCTGAGACCGCGGCAAATAAGACCGAACTAGACGACGAAGAGTGCCGTGTTCGCCTTCCTTATCTCGGTCTCAACGAGTTCTTGAAGCTAGTGGACTATTGCGAGGTGCCGCCTAATGACACTTTGGCCAAATCTGCAGAGACTGCTAGCGTCATCACAACGCAGGAGTCCATTTTCCAGAATATAGTCAAGCGGCTCTCGAGGCTCGAGTCAAACGCCTCGCTTTCGCTCCTATACGTGGAAGAACAGAGCAAGATTCTCTCAGATGCATTCACGAATTTGGAGAAGCGTCACCTGACGCGAGTGTCGGCTGCGCTCGCCAAATTGAGCAATTCCGTGGCCCAGCAGATGGGCCAGATTGATAAAACCATGGCCAACCTTGAAGAGGAAGTGCATCGAATCACCCAGAACACCGCCGACGAGCACTCGTCAAGGGTGAAATCGCTTTTGCGGGAAATGAACATCCAGCGCCGGATCATAATCCTCGACACATTTCTCGTTGTCGCTATGTTGGCGTACTTGGTGCTCACGCGTGAATTCTCCACCGTCGATGTGCATGCTGGTGAGTCGGCGAAACCAAAACGGCGGCAAAGACAGGCGCCTAGACGGAAGCTTTTCAGAAAAAAATGATTATTTCTAAAACTACGCGCACCTACTTGCCGAAAGCGCGAGCGAGCTACGCTAATATTTCGCAGAACTATATCCTATTTGGTTTCTGGACGCTGTTCGGCAGTCCATGGGCGATTCCCACTATGTACAGAATTAAAAGTACAATCAGTACCGATCAAAGGAGCGCTTGCTTCCTCTGTCGTTGCGGCCCTTATTGTATCCTCCAGCGCGGTCATTGTAGCTGTTGCTGCTAGATCTATTGCTTGCAGGTCTGTCGCTGTTTCCGAATCTGTCGTTGCCGCCATACCTGTCGTTGCCGCCGTACCTGTCGTTGCCGCCGTACCTGTTGTTGCGAGATTCGTAGAAGTTGTTTCTGGATCCTCTAGGCGAATTCCTGGATCCTCCCTTCGACCGCTGATTTCTCTGTCTGGGAACGTGGCCTGGAACATCGAAGTAATCGGGCACGAAGTGGTCTGGAATGCCAATCATGGTGAAAAGCTTGGGTGACATGAAAACTTTCGCCGAGGGGTCGTTGATAAACGCACGGTAGAACGAAACAACGTCTCTCATGACATCCTCCAAGTTGAACTTGTAAATACCAATAAACGCACGGTACGAGCCAATCATGGAACGAGCGTAGTCGTGAGCATCTTCGGGATTAGCCCGCGACTTGCTCAACAATTCGAGGTCTTCTTCAGGCATGGTGTAGGAGATGCGATCAGCAAACTTGATACCCTTTTCAGTCTCAAGACGACGCACGTAGCGGTTTTCGGCATCCGAGGCGTAAAGAGTGGCAATGCCAGAGTTTCCGGCACGGGCGGTTCTTCCCACCTTGTGAATGAAATCAGCAGTCTCACTGGAGGGGCTGACCTGGAAGACATCGGTGACGTTTTTGAAGTCAAGACCACGGGCAGCAACATCCGTGCAAACAAGTATACCCGTCTTCAACGTTCTGAAAAGACGAGTAGAGCGGTCACGCTGAGACTGCGTCATGTCACCATGAAGACAAAAGGTCGATTTTCTGGGAGCACCCACATCAAGAAGAAACTGGTGCAAGAACGCAGCACCCAGCTTGGTGGGCACAAACAAAATACCTTTGAACAATGGGTTTTCGCTGCTCTTGCGCAAAATCTCCGAAACCGCAGCCACATGCGACTCAAGCGTGTCCTTGGTCAGCACCAAACGGTGATGGATATTTTCATGGACCTCTGGCTCTGACTCGTCGACACAGTCAATATATTTGTAGGAGTCGCCGATCGAGTCACGTGCAAATCTGTCCACCCTCTGGTCAATGGTGGCACTGAAAAGAGCGTTTCGCATGCCACGGCCCTCGGGATTGTGCAAGTCCTTGCTCTCTACCAACGCATCGTCAATGGCGTTCAAGGATTCCTCGAAACCCTGGTCTAAAAGGCGGTCGGCCTCGTCGTAGATGCGGTAAGTCAAGTGGGAGAATTTCTTTGCAAAATCACGGTCTCTCAAGTCAGCCTCAAGACGCCCGGGAGTGGCGATTACAACAGAGGGAGTCATGCGTTTGGAGAAACCCTTGCGGCCTCCCACGCAGAGCTCCACAGACACATCTCTTGCCAAAGCACGGTTGACCTTGAAAAGTTTGTCAAATTCCTCTTTGATCTGGAGCGCAAGGTCACGGGTAGGGGCCACAATCAACGAGCGCACTTTTTCTCTTTGGAAATCGGTACGTCTGTCATACAAGACGTTCTGGATCGTGGGGATGATGAAGGCCATGGTCTTTCCTGTTCCGGTTTTTGCACGGACCACGACGCCATCTTCGATCATCATGGGCAAAATAGCCCTCGACTGCACGGGAGTGAGTTCGTCAAACGGAAGCTTTTTGATCGTGTCGGATATACGCTTCTCCACCACGCTTAAGTTGGCCAACTCGGCCTTGGAAACTGTTCCCTTTTCAAGGGCAGCCACGACATCAGGTGCACGATATCCTGTGGCAGGGGCCTCTGTTATCTGATTTAAGCGAAATATACTGAGCGAAAAACTTCGCTGCCCAAGCGCGGATGCTAGGCGTCCTGGCCTTGAAAGAAACATGGAGATGAGATGCTTTACCGCACCTGCATAGAGCGCAAGATGGAACTAGAGCAGCTGGGAAAAAAACTGGCAAAACTTGGAAGAGAAAGTTCAGAGGGTTACTGCTGGAAAGAAATCGTGGGTTTTGCTTTTGGACTAATAGCCTCAGCTGCTGGATGCGATTCAACGTGGTGCTGCATCGTTACGAAGTTTCGGTGTGAATGTCGAGGCTGCCTCGACGTGATTAGCGGCGAAAATCTCGCTCCAAGAAAGCCGATTATGGGATAAGAGTCAGGAATCCCTCCTGCTTATGTGAGGATCAACTCTTCTTTTTCCGAGCCCGGGCGCAACTGCAGGGCACTTCAACGAGTGAGCAGTAGCAAGGACTGGGAGGACAGAAATCTTCGAATCTGGAGCGCAGAAAATCTCGAATACTTAAAATTGCACCACATCGCAAAGCATTGTCCTCAAAAGATTCCCATGAATTTTCACGCCCCACAACTCTGCTCATGGCATATTCGATTCCCGTCCCACTGATTCTGTTCTGCATACGCACCCAACTCCTCCTCCATGAGCCAGTATCAGCCAAATGCAGCGCCCGGTCGCTCGTTCATCAGCAAGATCAACTCCAAATTTTCAAACCTCTCAATTTCCAACACCTTCACAGAAAAGGACGGCAGCACGCCCGAAGATACCATCATCCACAATGCATTCGTGAGGTTCTTCAGCGAAAACAACGAACGCTACCCCGAATGGCTAGGTGTGAAAAGCACGCAGAACGACGCTCGCTCTGGCCAGCGAGAATACCAACACCAGTCACTCAGCAATGCTGCTTCTCGGTACCAGCCCGTCAGAGCAAGTTACAACTCATCACATCTGGCCCAACTGCAGAGCAGCTTCTCGCCAACGCACAGTCGCCACAGCCTGACCGGATCAGGCGAGGAGAAAAGTCAAGTTAGGCGTTCGAACACCAGATTGCAGGAAATGTACAACCGGACCCGCCAGCAGTCGGCGCCGGGAGGAGGATATTCTCTGGCACAGCCTCTGGCGTCCTCGAGGACTAATTCAACCTCGTCACGGCTCAGAGACCGGCTCATGAATGCGTCGCCATCGCAGACCAGCTCCTACGGCAGCCCGCTGTCCCGTGGAACGAGATGAAATGCCGAGGCTCGCATTGATTGGACGAATGCACAAGCCGAGGAAAAAAGGCAGACGCTGAGCGGCATCGCGAGACTGATGAATTCAGTAATTGATTCCGATCTAGCGCTGGTCCGAGTTGCTGGACGCAGCTGGCTCTAGATAGTAGTCCATACTTACGATAACGTTTTCAGCTCATTCAGCTGGGTCTCAGAGATCTCTTTCAGCTCTGTTCCTCCTATTTTTCACCATGTCTAAGAATCTAAGGTAGGTCTTCCCGACAGTTCTTCTCCCAGAAATCGCGCCCGCTCACGAACCAGTCCGCCAACTTGGACTCCTCGGGAAGTCTGAACTGGATGACCTTGGTTTGATCAGGTACCTCCGCCGGGCGGTAATACTTGAAGTTGAGATTTTCTTGACTCTTGGCAGACCTTTCTCTTTCAAGCTTGAACTGACGCAATCCCGACTCCAAGCTCGGTCTTCTCCCGGGCGAGATGGACAGTGAAAAACTTGGGTTTCTGAACCGGTTGTTGTTATTTCGAATGTACCGAGAGTCTACGCTCAGCTTCCTTCGCGCGTGGCTATGTTCATAGCTGGAGTGGCGGCCCGTGTACATTCTGGCGCCAGGAGAGCCACTGGGCAGCTTTTCTCCTTGCTGCAGCTCCACCAACTTAAGCAAATTGGCGGGAATTTGCGGAGACGCAGAGAGAACATCTTCATCAATTTCGTCCTCGTAGTCCACCGCAAAGGCACTATTGTCGTCATCCATGGCACTTTCGTCTAGAGAACCTTTGGTGTTTCGATGACTCTCAGGCTCGCGTTTGTGTTGGACCTCACTGGGAATAAGCTCACACTGCACTAGTTCTAGAAAATTCTCCACATTGTAGTTGTTTTTGCTCGAATTTCCAGTGTAGATCCGATACTCGTTCACAATTGACGAGAAGTTCCATCGCTGGATCTTTCGAAGAATCCCCACGAAGGTCAGCGACGAGTCCACAATGAGCATTGGGTATTTTGTTTTGTCGAACAAGAGTTCTAGAGCCTCAATTAGCAAGTTCTTTTCTATAAGCATCCATTGGTCGTTTGTCGACTTGCCTCGACGAAGCAGCACCACGGGGATCTGCGACGATGAACTCAGGCTCTTGGACGAATCATCCTTGTCGCTCTCTTTGCCTGTGATTTGGTGATTGCGTATTTTTAGACCCCCGAGGTTGTAGAGACTGACTTTGTTCTCCTCTAGAAAAGCACTAAGTGTACGAGGAGGCTTGGCGGCATCTAGAAGGACAAGCAGGTTTAGGCGAAGGGTACTTAGGAACGGAAAATTTTCTGCTTCTAGTTTCGAACATCGGTGCACGCCGGGCTCGACAAGACCGTAGTTTTCAGGAGGCACGAGCATTATGAGGTAGTTGGAATGCGAGTGCGACCGAAATGTGGAGTCCAGCGCTACAATTGATGGGGTGGAAAACTTGGAAGGGGGGATTGCAAGGCAGAATAAATTAATGAAGTAATTAGGGCAAATTAATTTCGCCTCCTTGTTCGTTTCTTGCAAAGTGCATTTGCTACATTCAACAAGCTACTTTGTCTTAATTGAATATGTCTTTCAGTGCAAGGGGATGCCCTCGTACTCGCCGTAACCCATTGCCAAGTTGATGTTTTGCAAACACTGAGTAGCTGCACCCTTGAGCAAGTTGTCGATCGTGGACACAACCACCACTCTGTCTTCGGCAGAGTTCACAGCAAAACCACCAACGACAACACCGTGCGTTCCACTGATATCCTTCACCACTGGTGGTTCACCAGAAACGGCAATCAACTTCTCGCCAGCATAACGGTCTTGGTAGATGTTACGAATGTCACGAGCCGTCAACGACTTGGGCTTGAGAGGAATCGACACGGTGTTGGAGATTCCCTGGAACCACTGGGCCACATGTGGAACGAACGCAATGGAAGTGCCGAGTTGCTTGCTCACCTCCTTCTCATGAATATGGTCAGTCAACGAGTATGGCACGAGGTTGTTGGCCAAGTACTCGGTGTCATTCTTGGGCGAAGGTTTGGTGCCTGCACCAGAGTATCCAGAAACACCAAACACGGTAGGCAAGCCGGCAATGTGATCCACAAGAGGTGCAATCGCAACCTGCGCAGCGGTAGCATAACAGCCGGGGTTAGAGATCTTTTTCGCGTTGGCAATGGCATGACGATCTACCAATTCAGGCAATCCGTACACCCATTCGCCAGTGGTGTCGAAACGGTAGTCAGCAGACAAATCGATGATCTTTGACTTAGAACCCTCGACGGATTCGATAGTCTCCACAAATGGCTTGCAGACTCCGTTGGGCAAGGCCATGATCCACACATCCACCTCGTTTTTCTTCTCGAGGTCCAAAACATCGTCTGTCTGCAAGTTCAGGTAAACGATGTTGCTCTTGTTGTAACCCTTCAACTTCTGGCCCAGCAACTCACGAGACGAGACAAGAGTCAACTCCAAGTAAGGGTGGTTGTCGATCAAACTGATCAAGTTCTGACCCACGTAACCACGGGCGCCAATAAGTGCAACTCTCGACTTTTGAGTGTTGGTGCCGGTCTCAATTGGAGGGTTGGGGTTTGCCGCGGTGGCAGCGGCTCTAGAGGTCGAGAATGATCTTCTCTGAGCAAACGAGTGAAGTCCTCTCTTCTGAGTGGATTCCGAAAACACACCTGAATCGGTAGACGAAGACAAGGACGAGCCGACTTTGTCGTGCTCAAACTGTTTGATCAACTCACCTGCCTCAGTGGTGTTGAGGCCGTACCAGAAAATAATCTCGTTGTTGTAGTGGTACGAACCCTCAGATTTGGAGAAGTACCAAGGCAAGTTAGAATCGTTCTCGTGCACCACCCAGTACAAGGACTTGAAGTCCTTCTTGATAGCGGAGAAGATGTTGTCGGTGACATTGTTCAACCAGCCGGTTCTCGAAGACAAAAACTTCTCCAATTTGGGCACGGTCACCTGACTTTCGGGGTTCAGCTCAACAACAATCGACAACACCTCAAGAGGTGCATCGCCATAAGAACGGAATTTCACAGATTCCAAGTGCTTGAGGTAAGCAGCAACGCTTATCTTTCCGCTCTTGATCTCAGGGTCTCTCAACAACGCAGCTCTCAACAAGTCGGAGTTGCCAAACTCACTCAAAGAGTTTCTGTTGATCAACTTGTAGCCTCTTCTGATCAAGGTACCAGCACCAGAGTCGGTGAACAATTCTTTCTGTAAGTCGTCGACGTCAATAATGGCCACAGAGGAGGAACGAGGCAAGTGCTGCAACAAGTCGTGGATTTCTTTGATTTTCAATTTGGTGCCGTACTTGACCCAAGGCTCCTTCATCAAGTCATCGTACTCCTCATCCAAGTTGATGGCCGAGATCTTTTCTCCAGTCAGTCCGTTAATGAGACCGCCTTTCTCGTTCAAGTACACGATTTTCAAGGGCTCGAACTCACGTGCCAACTCGGAAGCGGCAACGTCGGCGTTGACATTCAACATCTGGCCCGAGGGCGACTCTGCAAGAGAGGTCAAAATAGGCAAGTATCCAGCATCAATAGCCGCCTCCACAGACGCCTTGTTGACCTTGTTGATCTTTCCCACGAGTTGGTACTTATCCTTGTCCAAGTAATCAGCACCAAATACACCTCCGGTGATGGGTCTCGCGTGAACGCCCATCTCTTCTAGGGCAGTGACGAGCGTCAAGTTCTGCTCCAAAAAGCACTTACGAACAATCTCCATTGTCTTGGGGTTCGTCACACGAATACCGTCAATGTATTCAGGTTCAACGCCCTCCTTTTCCAACAATTCGTTAATTTGAGGACCAGTGCCGTGTAAAACAATCGGGTACAAACCGACGTGGTACAAAAATGCCAAGCATGAGGCCAATTCCTTGAGCTGGTGAGTGATGATGGCACCTCCCACTTTGATCACCGCAAACTGCTGGGAAGAAACAGACGTAAAATATTTAAGATACTGCTCGACTTCGCGTTTGCTTCCAATGTTGTTCAACAACTGAACCACCGTTGATCTGGTGGAAGATCTTCTAGGGGTGGAAGAGAACTGCCTTGCCTGGAGCAGGTAGAGACTGGCACGAGTCACTACAGGAGCTCTCAAAATGGCAGCCTTTTTCAAGCATGCGGCCGAGAACCGTGGGTTCTTCAAAGCGAGCATAGTGAAGTAGCCTCTTGTGAATTCTAAGAAAAAGGAAGCAAGTTCAGGGTGCGGGTGTACAGGTTGGCCAATTAAAGTATTTTTTCACCTAAGCGCGGTCGAAGATCAGTTGACTCACACTGCGGATGAAGCGAGGAAGCACTAAATGGCACAGGGTACGAGAGAAATAGCACAGAAAATTACAGGGGAGAATGCAGATGGGCGTGAAAGTAATGAATCAAACATTATTGCATTGAAAATGGCCAGCGGCGGATGTTTTGGACCTCATCGGACCTGAAAATTTCTCTAGGTGTGTCCTGCATGACTTAGATGAAGGATATTCCAATCTAGATCAGTGGGGCGTGAAAATCATTCAGGACGATGAAATAGCAAATTTTGAGCTCTGAATGCATCCTGTAACTGGCCGTCCGCGACTTTGGCGGAGAATTTTTTGGCCAATAAGCACGCAGGTGTTGGGGGCATATTGCATATCTTGAAATGAGCCAGGCGACTCCATTATTAAATCTTTGTAGATCAGGTTCGTGCCGAATCGCCTCACAAATTTAAGTCCGAGAAAATCCAATTCACAAGCGGGTAGTTGATCGAATAGAAGTCGCAGATAAGAGCCTCATACTGCGGGGTCAACTCTAACACTTCGGCTTCCATGACTGCAAAATTTCTGGCCGTTCGCTCGCAGAGTGAGATTTGAATCTTCTCATGTAAACAGTTTTTTAAGCGATCAGATTCTTGTCTTGCTAGAAGTCTCAGAAGGAACGTTCTCTGGTACTTCGTCAATTCCAATCTGGGGCAGTCCAAACAAGCGGCTAAGCTTGGGCCACGGGATATGTATTCGTGCAAAGCACGAGTCTGACTTTTTGTAAGCACTAGCAGTAGCAGAATCCATGTTGATGCCACAATTGCCCTGGCTTCAGCCTTGAGTTTCTCAACTTGGTCAGCAACCAAGCAAAAGAACTTAGGAAGCGGGTGTGTCTCTGGGTCAGCAATGTATGCTGCCACCACAGCAAAAAGCTTATTGCAAACTGCTCGAGAAGGAGATGAATTCTTGAAATTGGGCCCTTGGCTGGCCGCTTGCGCAATACTTTGGACCAGGAATTGTCCAAGTACTCGAGGCAGATACCGGTACACGAACAGGTAAAAGTCTGGGAAACGCAAGTGGGCAAAGTCTGTGCCAGTGTTCCATCGCAATGCTCCATGACCCGCATACTGCATTACATTCTCAAACAACACCGCATTCGATTTGCTTGAAATCTGGCACCTTTGCACCCATTTCGTGCGTACGAATGCTAGTAGCGTCTGGGCGTAGGCCCCAACTCGAAGAATACAGTGTGCTGCTGATAATTCTTCCCATGAACAACCCAACGTGAAGCTTTCCTCGCATCCCATCTCGCTCGCAATCTCAGCAACGAGAAGCATGAACAAGGTGAGGTACCTGGCTCTCACCTCCACGTCATGAGAGCCGATTGCGAGCGACGAAAGATCTTGGTACCTAATTTGCACAGATTCAAATTTCCGATCTAAGAAGTGGTGTCCGTATTGTAGTGCCGAATTATATGCCTCGTTGAGAGAGTCCAACACGGACTGCTCGGTCATGTCATCGGTATGGGAGTAAAGGGCGGCTATTTCCGAGCCCTCGAGGATTTGTGGCTCAGAAAGGGCTTTCATTCTTCCTGCCCTGATCTTGGGGATGCCAGCATCTCCGCAAAATTTCCTGTACCACAAGTTTCTCCACGCCTGAGGTTCCACCGCTGGAGGAATGTAGAAATGATGGTGCCCGAAAGAAAATAACTTTGCGTCCATGAGAACCACTTCTAAGTTATGCTGCACAAAATTATCACGCCGAAATGTGTCAGGGTCCACTTTTAGCGCCGAAGCGTCATCTTCAGAGAGAAGAGCCCACGGAACACATGTCAGAGGTGCCGTGTGTGAGAGAACTCGCAAAGTCAGCAGGAAGATTTTGGAGTCTGATTTGAAGTCTCGGGTCCCAAGTCGTGCCATGATCCGCTGGTGCGTTTCTGCTACCACCAAAGCCTGGCGAGTCATGGAGCGAAGCGAGCGTCGGTGATCCTGGAGAAATATACCGAATACCGCAGTGTATGTACGCCAGCATCGCGCTAACTGAAGCCGGCTTACACTCCACGCATGAGGTATTTCTGCCTCGCACTCCAGTATCACATGTGCCAAAAGACGGTGAATGCGCACCGCCAAATGGAAGAGAACAATCGGATTCAAGCTCAATTTCGGAGTTGTCACAGCACCAATATATGTTTCCTGGTTCTGTGCAGCCTCTGCAAATTCCGTCACCAATACAAATGAGTATAAAAACCACGCATATGGCCTGTTGGGTGTCGGGTCGGGCAAGCCTAGTGCCTGGAGAAACCGTATCATGGTCTGGCTGGCGTCTGACCTCACCAATGTGACGACTTCTGAAAACAGGTGTCTCTGGTGAATCGAGCCCAGCAAAAGTGAGCAATTTTTCAAAGCCCTGGCGGCCTGCGATAGTTGGTACCTTCTAATGATTCGAGGAAGGCGCAGCAGATTCGAACTAAGCAGATTTGTCAGTTTCAAAGGTGTAGGCTGATTTCCATCTCTTGGGTTCTTTGCTGCGTGTGCCTCGAACATCACCCGGGAAGCCCGGGCTCTTTGCCTCAATGACTCCAAGTACTGTAGTCTTCGCTCCTGAGCTGCAGCCATTTGCACTACCATTTGGGCATTGGCGATTTTGACCACACGTTCACGTTTTTCACGGATCTCACGGGCCTTCAGACTCACATGGCGATTCTTCCTCTTGAGTTGCTCCGTCTTTTCTTGCAATAATTGCTGGCGACGGGTGGCCACGAAAGTTCGTTTGACTTGCTGGGCCAAATTTAATGGCGGTAAGGTTTGAGACTTTTCCTCCGGTGGTGTCGACGGAATGCTGTTATTGTTGTTGCAATTGGACATGGAGGTAACAAACTGTGGAGATGCGATGTGGCTGGTTATCGGGTGTGCATCCTGAATGAGGCAACTTCTGCGATAAGGAGGCCATTGCCCGAGGGGGTCGAGGGACCTTAAGATTGAGAACAAACAAATTTCCGGGGTAGTAGATTTGTTCATACACGAACTAAAGTCGAATAAATCCATTCACTTTGCCCACTGAATATCGGGCTTGCTAGTTTGCTTGGACTTTCACCTAAGGCGATGCTTCGCAGTAGGGCGAGCTCAAGTTCTGCAGACACAGCGGATGCAGCATTTCGCAAATCAGCCTATTTTTGCAATCTTGAAAAGCGGTGCTGTTCTCGAAATCTAGCACTCTAGAATTATCGAGCATTCTCGTCTTGGGACAGGAAGCACTGCAATCTTGAATCCTCGGGGTATTTCCGACAAGGAAATACTCAGCGTTGAAATATCGCAGAAAGCTAATACAAAACTAAAAAAGGCCAGTAAAGAACACAAAGAGCCAAGTCGAGCAAATAGGTCCTAGCCTTTGAAGTCCTAGCGTTTGTATACGTTCCGCGACATCTTCAGACCTCTTCCTTCACCATCGAAACGCTAGATGGCGTCCTTTTGCCGCCTTTTCTCGCCTCATCCTTGAAATGTTATCTACTCCATTGTCTATATCTATGTCTATGAGTTAAATGCTATACAGGGCTCCGTTTCTTCTTGAAGAACTTGTTCAATAACGACGGGCTGGGTGATGAGGATGGAGGAACCGACCCCAGGCGCTGGCACTCATCTTCGGAGTTCTGCTCAGAATGCGCCACACTCGATGCTTGCAGATGGGGCACCAGCTGGGTAAGACGCATATTGCCAGGAGTTTTGAGATGCTTAAAAATGCTAAATGGACTCAGCAGCGTTTCCGGCACTAAATTGATTTTTGTTGCTCGGCGACGTACCACAGGAGCAGGGCATAGGATGGTCGTTTCGGGAGTGGCGGAGTTTGCTGAGGTCGGTGTTGGCGGTGAACTTGCCACGGGGGAAGTGGTGCCGATGAGTGGCAGACCAGCCAACTTGATATCGTAGCGAGAATCCACCGAAAGAGTAGGAAGCCGAACCTCGGGGCTGGCGCTGCGTGTTTTGGATGTCTCGAGCTGGCAATTGCAGTTGCATGCCTTGCGTTGAGCCGAGAGAAAACTGGAGTAGGCGTTCTCGCGGACAAGCTGGAGAATCTCGCATTTGGCGGGTTCCAACACGCGCGGACTGTGCACCACGACGTCCAGGCCGTCGCATCCAATGATTTCTTTGTATGTTGAATCGCACAAATTAACCTGCTCGTGAGAGTTTTCCCGCACGAACCGCGACATGACGAGCTCCCACTGCTGACGAAGAAGCTGTTCGGAGGTGAGGGGACCAGACACAAGCAGATCGATTTCCAGGATTTTAGGAGTCGCCGAATTGGAGCGCTCGATATTGGTGCCGTTGTCGTCGTCGTCGACGTCGTCGATGTCGTTGTCGTCATCGTCTTCAACCTGCTGGTCGCGTAGAGTCGCCCACGGGTCGCAAATCGCAGCCTCGCCGGGCACAACGTCGTCGTGGTCAAAATCAAACGCAAAAGGCGCATGTGTCGAACCAGCAAAGGACTGCTCGCTGCGCAGCGACATCACCCGTTGGAGCGACTGCTTCAGCACCTCCCGAGCCAAACATGACGAGGACAACGTTCCCTTCTCGTCCTTCTCGTATAGATCCTCGTAGCGAAGAACCTCCACGAGAAACTTCAAGTTCTCCAGGCAATGTAGGCTCTGGAGATGCAGAGCAAACTTGGCCGCGTAACGGCGCCGCGATTCACTGAGTGTTTCTGGCTGGTAAGCAACACAGTAGCAGTCATCAATGAGCTCGGCCATGCTGGCGGGAAGCGTAGTCGACCCCAGATTCAAGCAGGCCATGGAGTTGGTGACCAGAACCAGGTTGCCCAAGGAAGGCTTCATGAATGACGGAGACGATGTGTTTTTTCTTGAGTACGGCAGTGTCGGTAGAGGCAGCGGCAGCTGCCATCCTGTGGATTCCAGCATCTGGGGCAGCGAAATCAGGGAGAAACCTTCAAATACTTAGGATTGAAACGGTGCGTGAGGCTGGCAGATGGAGAGGCTGGAAAGACGGAGAACTATATTTTCGGACGTTTGCCGTTGTTTTTTTGTAATTCTCCTTCGTTAGCCGCGCAGTTGGGGTCCAAAGTTTGCGGGTGACGATGGTGTTTTATTGTGAGCAGGTTCACGATGGGGCAGAAAAAGCAACCATCTAGTGCTGCACGGGAGCTACAATTTCCAACGAGGGCAATTCAGGGCGGCCAAAAAAGGTGGATGCGTTTAGGCAAAAGTACCACTGACAGCTCGCTAAACACTTTTGCATGACTTTCAATTTCAAAATCATCGTCGGGACGTCTCCAGCAGTTGGCGGCCAACCTGATTTTTCAAAGGGTCCCACTTTGGGTTTTCCAGAAGCCCCGAATGCGCGCCGAAGACTTCTGTGCCTTTTTAGCGCGCTGTATGCAGTTCTCCCTGCAAACAGCGATGGCGTCTCCCCAACAAAGGTATAGTTAAGCGAGGTATGCACGAAAACGCAGAAGTCGGACCATGCGCGGATGGGAAAATACATCGGATGCATGAAGCAGCGAGAGGTGGAATGGGAAGGAAAAATTTTTTAGGCCGAGATTCGGAAGCCAACTACCGCGTCGCAATCGAAACTCTAAACCTGGTAATTGCGGTGCTACTGCAGAGTTCGCGCAATTGGAGCAGCCCTGGAAAATTGCAGCTAACCAACTGGCGCAATATCCCGAGGGGTTCTGTTTTGTGCTTGATTTGCATTTCAGGTACCGCGATGCTCTTCTTCTGCCGGGGCCCGGACGCCTGGACCCTGAATGAGGCGTGAAGTGCGTTAACCCGCCGCACATTTTGTAGCCAAGAATGGCGAAACCACGATGCGTCCCGTTTGCTATAGTGACCTACGCTATAAACGGCTTCATGCAGGTGGCAAGGTATTTGACGTGGCGGAATTTCGGGAGTTGCGGCTGGTACGGGGGAGCAGCCATGGAGAGAATTCGTGGTCCAGGCGCTTGATTCTATGGTTCATTCTCAGGGCAGCCGACTGGCATGCCCATCATCGTCACCAGCCGCCAATAACCGTGGAATTCCGCCCGGGCACCGGGCGAGTCGCCAAATTCCGGCCGAGTCACAACGCAGGCTGGATGCATTTAGCCGAGCGGCTGGTAGCGCCCAGAGCTGCTTAGTGGCGTGACTTTGCGAATTTAGCCACGCGACCTACGTTGCTCAGTTCCTAGTGCAGGGCACACGGAGAATTGAACGGTTCGTCCGTTGGCGTCATAGCGAGTGTGCGGCTGGCGACTCTAGGCGGCATGCTGGTGCCTAGCAAGCGGCGTTCTGCGGCACACTGGCGTGTTTCCTGTCTTTCCGAGCCTCGTGCCGGAATTTTATGCCTCGTGCTCCCCGGAGCCATTTTGGCTCTCGCTTGGCTCAACAGTGCGTCAGCCTGCCTACACGAGATCGGCAGGACGGTTCGAAAAGACGTGGGCCTGCGGCGAAAAGTTCTCTACAGAAGCCTAGGGTCGAATTCTGGCGTGCAATTGCCATTGTAGAATTCTGAACTCGGTCGTTCTAGGCTGAGACCCCCGCCTCTGGCCTGCGGTCGGCGCTGTCCTGCAAGTGTCGGCGAAAAAAAAACGGCGGTGCTCAAGTTGGATGATTCTGGGCAAGAATCACGTGAGCGCAGGCTGGCGGCGGCGCCTGCATTCGTATTCCGTGCTTCTCGTTCTCCGACTCCGGACACCGCTCCAATTGAATGAAACAGGCGTGCACCTGCGCTGCGCAAGGCTGCGCCGCCGCCGAACTGGCAGAATGTTCCTGGAACATGGAGCGCCGGCAATGCCCGAAACCATCGTGTGCCGCCCATTTTCTCCCTCATGAGCTCCGTACGAGGTCCTGATATCGGTCCTGCATACACGCGATAAGCCTACCGAGCGCGCCCCTCCTGGATCCACCCCAGAATGCCCCACCACTATTATCGCCACGTCGGGGCCAGGCTATTTGGGGCGCAGCTCAGATACTTGGCCGCGTCGAAAAGACAGTGGTGGCATCACGTGATGGCAAAGTGGGGCACTGCCCCCTCCGCCCGCGTCCGCTACTGGTCGCATTGTTCCGCCTCCAACACCCAGAATTCGTCCCAGCGTTTCCCTAAAGGCGAGCCCCATCCGGCGCCAATACCCAGAGTCTACGATGCAGCCACGGTGCAGTACGCCATCACCAGTGCCGCACACGACTTCAAGGGCCCCATTCCGGAGTTTGCCCTCCAGTACGCGCCCCAGCTCTCGCTCCTAGTGAAGTTCGCTACACAGTCCTACGACGGCAAAGTCACGGTCATGTCGCAATTGACTCCCGCAGAATCCACGAATTTGCTCTACATCTTCCGTGACTTGTACAGGAAGGGTAAGGTGGCTGGGGTGGCGCCGGGCCACATTGCCGAGTACGACGCCATGGTGGAAAAGTACTTGGACTTGCTCAAGACTCGAAAGTGCGGCGCCGTTTCTGTGGCGGCGCCGTTTGTAGATGCCTTGTACAGCCCTTCGTACTCTCGCCTTTGTGGATCGGCGTTGGGCAATTTCCTCCCCGAACTCGCCAAAATGAGCAGTGACCGCAGGTTCCAGGCGCTGACAACGCTCGCGCCGGTGGTCAAGAAAATGGCGAAGCTTGTGCGCAAGTTTTCTCATTATTTGCGGGAGCTCGAGCACTCGGGCTGTTACAATGTGGATTTCTACCGCGCCGCCATTTCTGTTGGCCGCTACAAGGCGTTGCATGCGCATTTGGATGTTCTTTGCGAGAATGGCGTCACTCCCGCTGAGCTTCTTTCTTTTATAGAAAACCCGCTCACGCCTCGAGTCCACGAAATTCTCCATTCCGAACTCACCGGGCCTCTCGACAACTTGGTGTTCCAAAAGTACCGCAATGTTCTCAGCATGATATTCATTCATGAGGGCTTGGGCAGCTTCGAGGAGGTGTTTTCTTTTGTCCGCACCCAGCTCGATGACGACAGATACTCTGCAAAAGAGAAGGCACTCTTGAGCTCTTTTATGGAGACTTTCTTGCCTCTAGTCTACGACGGTGTCATTTCGCACGACATGCTCAGCCAAATCAAGTACAATTGCCTCCCTGTCCGGTACAAGGGAGAGGAGATTTCTGCCGTGAAGACCGAGGGAAACATTTTCGACAACTACGAGCTTGCATTGTTGGAGTTGTTTGACGTGAGCCCGAAATTGTACCTTCTTGGGTTGGTTGCAGACACTCACTCGTACGAGGGTGTGATTGACGAGCTCTCTCGGCTTCTTCCTCACACGAGCGAACTCCTTCAAAAAGAGATTATTGAATTCCAAGAGCTGTTGCAAGCGTTGAGTTCGTTTGCACTTACCGAACCGAAATTCTCAAACCGCCCTAACTTGGTGCTGTCGCCTCCAGCCACTCCTCGTGCTTCGAATATTGTGATTGATGGTCGCAAGGTCGAAGATTTTGCTCAGCAGTTGCACGAGTTCAGGGAACTCGCTCTCGGCTCTCTCAAGTATGCCTTCTTGGGACTTGAAACCTCTGCCCGCCTAATTCAACGCCAGGCTAATGACTTTTCCGACACGCAACTCGCTCCCTTGGCAGAATTGCTATGGTCTACCCGTGATATTGCTGACAATGATGCGTCTTTCCTTGATGGCATAGCTGACAAGTGGGAAGCACCTCAAACACCAGCAACATATCCAGCAACAACCACAGAGGTTGCAACATCTCCAGAAGCAGTGTACTTGGAAATCCCCGAGCATCTCAAGCTCCACACTCTTCACGATGAATTGCACCATCTTCGTTATGCAGTTCTAGCAGCTCCATTCTCTTCGTTCTCGGCGTCTGAAATCCAAACCTCTCTCCTGCGTTATCTTGAAGACTTGGATGCATCTTCTGCATTAGGTAATGAAGGAGATGTTTCCAAAGGGAAGCTTAGGAAGTTGTTCGCTCGGCTCAAGGACTTGTTTGGCCATAACGGAGGTAACACCGAGGTGCTTGATGCAGTTCTCGGTTCCCAGTCTGTTTTTAATAAGTTTGAGGCGCGCAAGTCAACCGCGGATCATAAGAAACAAACGGAGCCTCAGCCCTTCAGCGAGCTGAATTTGTATGCTCCTGGTGAGTATACTCAAATCCCTGAGAATTTGGGGTTGTACGACTATGTCAACGAGTTGGAGATCTTCAGGAATGATGAGCTTAGATCTTCTTTCAGAAACTTCTCCGCAGAGCGGATTCTTGGTCTTCTTCATAAACGAATCGATGAGATCTACAAGGGCTTACCGAACTCCAACTTGGCATCCAGGTTTACGACTGAAAATTTGGTTCGATTTATTAACTTGGAAGGAAAGCTCAAGAAATTGTTGGCCTGGAACGGTGGTGCTACGGACATTCTCGACACAATCATCCACTCGCAAAATGTGTTCTCTCATTTTGAGGCCAAGAAAGAGGCTGGTCTGCCGTCGTCACAAACACCCAAAGAGTATGTACAGATTCCCTCGAATATGGTGCTCGAAGAGTATGCGTCTGAAATATGCCATGTCCGTCGCGACCTCGGCAAACTGTTTGCAGACTCATCCACTGAAGAAGTTCTCTCCTCAACACTTAAACTTGCGAATATGGCAAAGTCTACCGACGAGGCCATTATACTCAGAAAGCTTCATCAAAATTTGAAGGTGTTGTTCAAACACAACAACGAACATGCGTTTGTTTTGGATCAGGTTTTGCAAAGTTCGTCAGTCTTCGCTAGCTTGGAGAAGAAACTCGCGGATGCCGGTAAGAAAGCAAGTCTCGAATCTCTAAACATAACAACTGAGCCTGTTAGTGACGATGTGTTCGGCAACAAATTCAATATGACGGACTTCTTGAAATCCGACGAGAATGCAGAATTTTACAGTGCAAGTAAGTTCGACAATAATTCGGCTGAAGAGACCATCTTGAGGCAGGATGAGGCAATCATTGCTGATGCAGTGGAGCTGGCTTTAAGTGCTGAAGAGAAGAAGGTATTCGACGAGGATCAGACCGAGTTCGAAGCTATTCGAAATTTGACCGCGCAGAAGATCAGGGACAAGTACAAGCGTTCCAAGGCTCCCAAGGTGCCCCTTGAAGAAGGCAAGGAGAACCTTCTGAATTTTCTCAAGAAGTCGTCTGACGAAAGCAAAATAGTGGCTGAGCGTGAATGGAGACAACAGAAGGCGTATGAGTGGAGCAAGTCTATGTGCAATAGCCAGAGATCCTTGGACCGCAAAAACTTCTTCGATCCTAGCGCTGGTATTTCAGCTTCGAAGCATGTTCCTATGTTTCCTTCTGCCGTCAACAGAGGCGAACAGTTCTTGGTTTTAACTTTGACTGGCCAGTCGTTTGTCTCTAATGAGAATCCTCTTGGCAACAAGCATGTGCCAGAGGATATGTTTACCGTATTGCAAAGATTTTCCGATTCTGACTTGAAGCAGTTGTCGAAAAACATCCGTGATTTGCAGAAGAGAAATTGGAAACTCATTGGTGGAGGGAAAGGTTCAAACAAGATGATTGTGTTGAGTCGTCCGGCCGGGAGCCGGGCCCGCAATTTTGCTGGCAAAGTAAAGTCTCTTTTGGCGATCACAGGGTTCGCTTTTGTTGCGCTTGTTGGTGTGGACTCGTGGTTCGACGACTCCAAAGACGTCAAGGCACCATTGGAGGAATCTGCAGTTTCTGCGCCCGTGGATCAGAACGTTGAAGAGGTCAGTCCAGGAGAGATAGCGACTCCTGAGAATCTGCCCCTCGCTCCTCTCTGGAAGAGGATGCTCTGGAAGTAATTTGTTTGGTTAAAAGCTTGGTTTATATACGTGTTGACTACGTTAGCATTCAAATATTGATATGAATATTCAGTCACCCTCCCTAATCTTCCATACTTTGCTCCTGTGGCTCGCTCGTGATCAAAGTGAACTTCCATGCCGAACAAGCCCCGCTAGTTCCGTTCCAGGCCCGAACTCTCTCCGCGGTCTGGGCATCCGTAATATCTGGGACTCTGTAGCCAGTCTTAAAGATATGCTGTTCATGTTTTCTCTTCTCTAGAAGAAGTTGCTGTTTTGTCGTCAACGGTCTTCCAGGCCGCCTCAGCAGCTCGGCCTCGGCGATCTCGTCATCGAATCTCTTCAAATAATCGGCCACATAGTTTCTAAGATCTTGAAGGGTGTATTTCTCTTTTGGGTCCGCATTTGCCAGCTCTTGTATATGAAGATACCCCAAGAGTTCGTGATTCTTCTGTTCAGCGAAGCGCTGTTTTTTGGCCTTCAAGTGATTTTCTCTCTCAGTGGCACGATTGAGCTGTTTGAACTTGCGACCCTTTACATGAAGTTGTGACGACTGCTTGGCGATCTTTTTCAGCACCTTTCCTAACGATTTGGCAAGAGGCATGGTGAGATGCTCATCGCAAATCTTCGCACTCTGGGGAACATAGACACGATGACAAAAGCTCGAATCATTTCCGTGAAAAACGATCGGAGCACTTTCTGAAGCTCGAGCCTCTGGTCTTATTCCACATTTTCGCTACTTCAATGTTTCACCTGCTGGCGCAGCTCCCTGCGTCCGCGCTAGCCTCGTTGTTCTTACTGTGTAACATTGCTGGCGGGCGTTGAACTTCCTTGAAATTTCTGTCCTCATGAAACAAATACGTCGAAGCATTTGTTTGGCTTTCTTCCCTTGCATCGCGATTCTGCATTCTTCTCTCCGTAGGTGCCTTAGCTAGCCACCCTGGTGAACTCGACCCCACCGCCAAAAACTACAAGCGAAACCGGAAGAAATACCACGCTCAACGAAGTCCAGGGATAGACCCCAAATGCCTTCCCCACGCATTCCCAGCTCTATCAACGCCTGGTCCCACCGCATTCTCTCCAAGTCGTGTCCTTTCGTTCACGCACGCGAAAAAATACCGAAAAAGTACCTCCACACCAGACAACCATGGCCAAGTATACGGAAGAACAATTGCTCGAGGCAAAGGAGTTGGCATATAATCCCCAGCCTGAGGCCTTGGAGGCTTTTACTGAGTTGGTAGATTCGGTCCGTGAGCACTGGGAGAAGAAGAAGACCAACGGTGACACCTACATCGACGAAAACGGCAATGAGAGGCTGTACACCCACTTGAACCGCAGAAGATTGTCTCGCACTGGTAACAAGCCAACTATGCGTAAAAAGCAGGAGACCACAGTGGACGAGGATGGCTGGGCTACTCTCACAAAACAGGCCAAGAAGTCATTCGGCGAGGATGCCGTGGAGGAGAGAACCAAATTCCGCGAGGCAGTGAGAGCCAAGCCTAACAACAAGAACTTGGGTTCTTCCAAGGCCGTGGATCCCCGTGATGCCATTGCTGAGAAGCATACCATTGCGTTCAATGCGTTTGAGGCTTTGGGCGACGACGATGATGACTAAATTTAATAACGACAACGGACGGTGAGATTGCAATGAGAATATGTAGCGAATACTAGAGAACTTCTGGACATACGGTGTAGTGGGGTGTGAGCATTGACGGAAGTTAAAAAGATGCCCATAAAACCCAAGCGTTGCGGAAACAAAAGGTATAGTTATTCGACTGGGGATTAAGAAAGAACTGGATTCTTTATGGCCACTCAGCCTATAACCGGCTGAAAACGTAAGTTCAGAAATAAGCCAAAGTCTAGGGCACCTCCGTCATTCAAAGTGGCACACAAGTCGCTCAAACTCCTACATATCTTTCTCGTCATTGTACATTGGTGTCTCGTATTTGTCGTCTCAGTTGTTATACAAATTCTCTAGCCCTTGCGCTCTTCTTAGACTACGATTTCACGATCGTCACCATACTCGAGTCCCGAGAGAATCGACGACACATCCGTGGTGAAAATCTGTCTCTGTAGTACAGATTGGCTAGGCGGCAGCTTCTCAAACAGGAAGTGCCCGTCCAGCTGCTGCTGCCCCTCCACAGTGCTCTTCAAGTCCAAAACCCGAGGTACCAGCCCGTGGCGATAGCTGACGTCGTTGTAAGAGCCATATGTTGGAATCGTGTCTGCTGTAAGGTGACTGGTGTCTGCTGCCCTGTGGGCACTATTCTTTGAACCACTGTGGGCAAGTCCCAGCTGAATGGAGGCGATATCAAAGGTGTTACCGAGACCAAATCCGCCGCTAGCTGAAGTTTGGCTCCGGTTCCTCGCATCCAAATGGCTTTCAATTTGTCCCTTAGAATTCGAGTTGTCGGTGTCGTGTGCATCGTGGAAAACGAGCCCATCATCAGTCAATCCGACAGTGACTTGCCTTTGTGTGTTTACCCACGAGCCAATAGAGGAGTCGGCAAAAAAGTCATGAATCGACTGCGCCGACACCTCAGTGGAGGGGGAGGTTTCCACGGAGCGGAGTTTTTCGGAGGACTCTCCCTCGACTACAGATGCCCATGCCCCGAGCTTTTTTCTGCTAGAAATGTCAGAGTCGACGGCTTTTGCCAAAGCTGAAGACAGAGACTTTCCTTTGAATTCGTCTCCATACAGCGCCTCGATGACCTCCAACAGACATTTGAGCAAAACATAGGCTAAAGTGTCCTTGGTAATCTCTGCAGCCGACGAAGTTGCCTTCTTGAGTTGCCAAAGCTGAAAGAATGGAAGGAAATTGTGGACAAAATTAATACCCGTGATCCGGAGAAGCGTGATGAGCACATCCGTGATGCTCTGCACCACTGCAAAATCTTCTCCGCTCAATTCATCGATGTGGTCATTCAGGTGAGCAAAAAAGCTGGCAATGAAGTTCTGCAGGTTCTCAATGTAGTCGTTGTAGTTTGGCGTACGGAGACGCTCCACGAGCTCGTCTTCCTTTCCGTTCTCGGAGTCTGTCAACTCTCTCAACATGAACAGTTTGAGGACTTCCAAGTATTTGAGTTCAATGGATGTGATCTGCGACTCAGAGGCACTCGCAGCAAAATCAGGAAACAGCTTGCGGATAGTCAATAGCGCCAAGCTGACGTCCCAGTTCTCCAAAGTGGCCCTGTTGCGAGAGATGGAACTGTTTCCCTTCTGCAAAAACACCAAAATCGTGCTGATGTTATCCAAAAGAACAAGCACCAAGTCGTGCACTTTCGTGGGAAGGTGGGCGTTTGTAGACACCAAGAGGGTGGTATCAATTTGCATTAAAATGCTCTCGATGGAGTCCAGCACCTGATCGAAATAGTAGATATGGGTAGACAAATTGCAGACGCACTGCGAGTAAATGGAGCTTAATTCAGCAATCTGCTCAGCGGCGAGTGAGTCCGACGATGCCAAATACGTGTTGGACTGTAAGGTAAGTAACAGCTGGATCACGTCTGCAATGGAAAGTCCGATCATATTGAAATTCAGCGACACAAGCCCCAACACGTTTCTGGCGTAGTGTGCTGTTTTTGACAAACTGCTGCCTTCATTACCATCCTTTTCAGACATCGCAGTCAAGCTGCCTAGCAACGTCAGCAACGCAATGAAACGTAACTGGACAGGAATCCACGAGGCGCACATTTCCACAAAAGTCACACCCCATTCATTATCTTGGCCCGATTTGTTATAGGTGAAGTCCACGACTGCTTTCGTACCCTTGGCAAGGCGATGTGAGAGAGAGGTGTTGAACAAGGTCCGCAAGCCCTCAATTGCCTCGTCGTTCAAGTCGTCCTCCAAGATTGAAGTTTCCTCTGAGTCAACAACAGGCTTCGCTGCAGGCCGCGAGCGAGAAACGCTGACTCTTCTTTCGACTTCGTTCTCCACATTGAGGTTACTATTGAGACGGGTCAACAAATTTGCATGCAGCGTAGTCTCACGAATCGTCTGAGCTAGAATTGGCACGCCCGTGGTAATAAAGTGGTCGCTGACCAGAGGACTGAATCCTGGACAACTGAATACATGACGGCACGCCATGAGTGTTACCATGTGCCATTCCTTGTGAGATGGGGATACCTTGTCTTGCAGTTTGCGGGAGCCAATGGCAATAATTTCGTCCGAGAGTTTCACAAACTTGTCGACGAAATGCTTGTCTCCTGCAAACAACCCATCGTCCAACGTGGCACAAAGAACGCCGTAGGTCTTCACTAACAGCTTGTGGAGCTGGATTTCACCCACACGTAAAATACAAGCGAGAATCTCACAAACCTGCTCTGCAAATGCATTCAAGTTGTCTGAACATTTTTCAATGAGCGCCAGAACTATACGTAACGTGACTTGCAAATTGCCCAGTTTGTTGCCTTTGGCATCGGCCGCGGTTTTATGGTTCAAGAAGCTGATCACTTTCTCCAACTTTACCCTTCTCGTCGATGCATAGTAAAGGAGGTATGAGAGTTCCAGCGGATTGGGTTTCTTGTCGACGCCCTTGCCTGGCGGGTAGCACTGGAGAATGAGCTTCTGGTGCTTAGAATAGTGGATTACTCTCATAGCAACAATCCTAGTGAAGACACTATCGATCTACTGCCTTTAATGGTTTATGGGTCGCAGTAGGAGTGACAGAGAATTCGTTCTCCAAAGGTGGAGTTCGAGTCGCTTGCGCGTCCTGTACATAACACACTCGACTTGACCCAGACAGGCAATTGGCCTGGGGCTGCACAAGATAGGAAATTTCTTAGAGAGCATGAGATAAAAGTTCGGGAATGAGCCAGGCACACGTCGGGAAAAGAGTCAAAATGCAAGGACATGGTTAAGAAACCATGCGTCTTTTCTAGAAGAGAATGCTTTTGTGAACACGGAATTATGTTCCTCTATCTTAGAATTTATAAATTTCCCACCATTGAGTAAGGACCGCGGCATGCACATCAGCTCAATGATGAGAGGACAAGATGGTCGCCGGCACAGACCAGCCACATACCGCGGGCACAAAAACATCATAAAAAATTATTGTCGACAAAAAATTTTGCTCAAAATGAATGTACGGGCCCTTCTGAACGGGCCCTGGAACAAAAGTAACGTTAAAGCATCGAAAAATGGCAAAACTAAAATTAACCTTCAATCCGCTAAATCCTCTCTTGTTTTAAGTGTGGAACTCAGTAGAACTCACTGAGCAGCACGTGACCCGAGCCTGGAAGAGCCGGAATTCGTGGAATTCTTTACTACCCGGTGGCCCCCAAATATCAGAGTTCCCGGTACCTAAGCTTCACGCAGTACGGGCACATCATATGCCGGCACCGCAGGCAAGTAAAGCGCGTAGCTGGGGATTCCACCTTATGTCCATCGGCGGCGAGCTTCCCATGGGCTTTTCCACAATCACAGCAGTACCACTGGCAAACTCGGTTGCCCTGAATAGGAGGGCCCGCCACGGCTTGACTGATGCGAGACAGGGTCGGATGGAAAATAATTGGAAAACGCTTAGGAATATCTTGTGATAAACAAGCCTGTTTAATTTTATCAAGGACAGGCTAGCGCAAGTTCAGCGTGGCCTCACGCATGTGTGGTGAGAGCACTCCAGAAGCGGGCGCAGGAAATGACACTTGACAGGTGCAAAGAGTGTGGATATATGAGACGGTTGGGTTCGGTCGAAATCTCCGACGCTATGTTCAGAACAAAGTAGGTGGGAATAGCAAAGTGGACCGGGCACACACCAGGTATATAACTGAGCTGCAAGACACCGGAGGCTAGACCCCTTTAGACTAGGAACGAGCCTTCATGATGCCGCTGCTATGTGCACGCCATTGCTGTAGGCATGCGAGAATCAAGCGCCTCTGCGAGTGAGGCTCGTATCCGACGATGCATGTCGAATCTGGGGTTAGGATGCACTGGTGGGATGTTTGCCCAATCGGTCGTTTTTGCGCATGGGGGCAAACTCCTAAAACCCCCGGGGCTAAATCGAGAAGTGGAATTGGTAAATGGTCCGGATTATCCGCGAATGCATTCCTCTTTTCTCTTGCACCTTCTCAAATAAGATCATTCTTTTTTTTGCCTCGACAAGCCCGCCGAGTCTCACCGTTCCACTTTGTAGAAACGTACGTGATAGTGAACCTGAGCAAGAGTATTAAAAAAAAACGTAAAACGCAATCTTTCCTTTGCTGCGAGTACCCCCACCGTATTTGGATCCCCCGTCCCCACTACCCCAAAAAAGTCGCGAAAATCGGCTGGCCAATCTATTTATATTCGATCTGGGCAAAGAAGTCTGCGGGAAGATGGCCCAGACTGTCCCCACTGCAGAGTACAACCCCATTTTTGCTGCGATAAAAGTCAAGGCCCGCGGCCATCGCAGCCTCTGTGTTGATGTATATGAGAACATCGCAATTGTTACGAATGCCCAGTTTACTCCAATCGGCATCACTCGTCATATGGATATGATTTCTCTGCATACGACTGAGTCCTGTTTCCAATATGCTTGGCATTTTGCTTATGTAAGTTCCATGGTAGACCCTCGAAGGCATAGTCTGCGACGTTAGAAGAATTAAGTCTGGCTCGATCTGAGACAAAGTATGGCCCTGATTGGCGCAAATGTAGGTGATGCCGTTATCTTGCTTAAGAGAAAATCGCTGCTTTTCGTTATTAGCAACAATGCGTGCCACGTCCTCGTCGGTTGCCTTATGGCTTTTGAGACGCTGATGAGCCAAGAGTTGTGACAATTCTATCCATCCTTGATTATCAATTGGAAGTTTCTCTTTTACTGCACCGTGCCTTAGTAGATAGGCGAGTGTCTTCGAGATTTGCACGTCTCTTTTACTTTCCATGACTTTCGTGTAGGAGGTGATTGACGATGAGTTTCGCGATACAAGTTGGAAAGTTGCAGGATACCATAAATGAAAAAGTGGGGTAGAAAACATTGCAGTTGGAGATTGCATGTCGAGAGAATAAAAAAGAGACACATGTTTGCTTTCTTATTGGGGTCCCAACTCTATGCTACCGATGCGGTTGACTACTCTTCTCATAATGAGTTCGCCAGGCAAGAGGCTGACAAGGTATCCAGACAGAGTCGTATGCAGATTCAATGTCGTCGCGAATTAGTGCACTATTCTACGCAAGCTAGATGCCACGTTGCTCGTGTTGTTCTTTATATACATAGAAGGAGTATTGCCCGGAACATCTCTACGCTGCGCCAACTATAGCCCCAGCTATTCACTCCAAATTTTCAAAGTTGCCCATTTCTTCATCATTGAATCTCCTTTCACCTTTCTCTCCTCCTAGCTTTGGCGCCTGCCAACGATCCCATCTCCTTCTTGGAGTGCTTGATGGTCTCGTTGTCCCCAAGCTCAGTCTTGCTATGAAACTTCAAGAAATACTTCCCGTCTTCCTTCTGCTCTCCTTGGACGATATTCTGCACGAGGAATTTGGCAACTTCCCGAAGTTCAGTAATGGCTTTCTCAACCTTCTCAGAATCGGCTAGTTCACGGTTCAGCTCATAGCCTTCTCTGATTCGCTGGCGAGCAGCAGAAAGGACCTTTGCATCACCTTTGAAAGCCACTGCCGTGGCTCTAAGGGCCTCTCTATAGGCCGAAATTGCTGATCTAGACATGTGATGAAAATGCAGGACCAGATGAGACTATGAGTTGCAAGACAGCGGGTGGGAGTCATTTCGCTATTTCATAGAAGAAATCATTTCAGAGATTCAAACCAGAATGAGATCGGAAACCGAACTCCCGAGGTCTACTTGCCGTTCACAGCATGTCTTTCCATTGTCTATATCCTTTCCACCATTGCTCAAAAATCCCTTCAATCACAACACGAGCCTCTCGCGAGAGTACGGTGGAATCTGCAGCGCAAGTTTGATGCTGTGATCCTCACTCGATGCTAAGGCCGAGTTGCTGGCCAACGCATCCATAGTCAATATGGCACTCAACTGATCGCGATGATTTGAAACCTCGTGAATGTTGTCCACAACTCTAGTAGTTTCTCTGTATTTTTTGGCGCGTTTTTGATGACTCAGAACAGATTGCAGAACCAAAGTCAAATTGTGACTGTTAGCTTTGAGTGCTTCGATCTTTTGAGTAATGATATCATTAATTCTGGTGATGGTAGCCAAACTCCAGTTAAAAAGCCCGCCCACATCGATAACACACTGGACAAGAGCCCAAGATGAATTGGAGTTGATGCTAATCAAAACCCCAAGGATGCGGTCGAGTTTTCTGCTGCTAGGTTCGAGCTCCGTGTTCAAGATTTCCCCAAGGCAGGCAGTGATTCTCTCGGTGGAGAATTCTTGCACCAATCTTGTGATTGTCATGTTAACAAGTGACAATACGAACTCGGCCTCCAAAGCCTCCTCAGCGTTCAATTCTTCGTAAAGTTCAGTCAAGTTCAAAAGTTCAAGAAGAAGTTCTTCCTGCGAGAGAACAGCACAAGACTGGATCGCGGGGGTCAATAATTTGGGGCGATTGAGCTCCGAAAGAAGGAAGAGCAAGCCCGATGCATATTCACGAGGGAACATCGGGTGCAAAAGAAGGCACGTTAGAGCCTTTTCCGGAATGAAACTCTCATCGCGGACCTTTACACGCCGTTCCTCAATAGTGAAGATCAAATTAAGCACACCACGAATGAACGCATCGTCCAAGTCTCTGTCCTTGGGGAAGACGAAGTGAAGGTTTCCTCGGTTTCCACCCTTGTAGAACTTGACAAAGTGTCTGTCAAACTTTTCAGCGTCTTTTTTCTGGAGATCTTCCTCCAACCTTTGAAGGCATTCTTCGAACTCCTTTTTACCGCTCGCGTTGGCACTGTTCAACTTGGAGGAGGTGATGCTAGGCAAGCCACTGATCTGAAGGTCAGCGGGTTTGTCGATGGCCGTACCCAATGATTCTTTGAGCAAGTTTAGCCCCACGTCAATATGCATCAGCTTCAACTTGCAAACCTTGGTTTTCTCTTCCAAATTAAGGTACAACGCAAAGGTGCTACAAGAGTCAACCGAAGTCCCCAGCACTGGGAGCGCAAATTGAACGAAGACGGAATTACCGGTGTTGTTCGTGTGCTCACCCAACACGCTTTCAAATTTGAAATTGATAAGGAATACCAGCGATTTGTGGGACACCAACAACCGGTCAGGTGCTGCAGCTACCAAGGCGATTATGCTTTCCAGCGAAACCTCACCTAGGAGGTTGCTGATGGACACTGATTTGGTAATTTCCTGTGGTTTCATGAGTGCACGAGATTCAACCTTAAGACTCTCTTTGTTTAAAACATACACAGTCTGTGCGCTGTAAGCAAAAGTCAGCGAATAAGAGGCAATTTCGGTGGGAATAAGGTATACTTCCGAGGTGTTTTTGCCGTCTAGGGCCATGAGGCGGAACGTTAGCGTGTCTCCCACGGACATTATAGCAAGAAGCAATGGGTAGTCGTGCTTGAGTTCCGACTGCGGAAGAAAGACATGATGCTCCACCTTTGTGTTTTTGGAGGCTATGACTGGCAATGCTGGCGCTTCTTTTGCTGCCACGAATTCGCCTTCGTTCAGAATCGAGAAGATTTTCAAGTTTCCGTCCGACGTCAAGACGTAGACGAGATCGTCGATGATGTGGATAGAACGGGCTGAAGACTTCAAAGCCACACTTTTGGCAGCGACATTCTCGCTTGCTGTTCGGTTGATGAGAATCAACTTACTTTTGCGTCTCTCCGAGAGACCCACTATGTATCTCAGATCCTTAGCATCCATGGCGTCCACGATGGTGTTTGGAGGCAACGGATATGACCAGACTAATTTTGGAGTTGGCCTCAACACGTAATCTGCTATCATCAGCTTGGAGACACCCACGACTATGGAATCTCGCGATGAGTTGCCATCATGCAATAGAGACTCTGGAACCACGATACGAGCCAGGAGGGCGAGATCAGGCACACGGGCCAACTCAGTAATGGTAAACGACTCTCCTAAATTGACCATGAGAGCTAACAATGCAGTAGTGAGGAACTCTAGATCAACGCCTGCAATTGAGACCTGAGCTGAGATAGAGATGGGGAGTGCACACACCGGAAAAAAACCGATGCGCCATCATGAACTGTCGGTGGGCAGTGATTAGAAGATAAAAAAATCAGTGAAATGAAATCCGGTTTTGATTGGCATTTTTCTTGATTGTAGCAATTCCATGTCCCTGTCCTTGATCTAATCGGAAGCTGCAGAGGGGCTAACAAACGGCCTTCTCCCCTTTTAGGAGGAAGTTGACAACTTCTATTTCTACCGATCTCCTTTGATGGAACAATGCTTGATTTTTCACACCTTGCGGCTATTAATGGGTCAAATTGTTTGCTGACTTCGATTACCCCAGATCCGGCCGTCCTGCATAGCCACCTACCACCAGACCATGTCCTTACCGACAACATGGCGGCAATTCCAGCTCTTTGACTACCTCCCAATCAAAGACCCCCAATTTGGAACTTCCAATCCTCTCTTTTCTGATCCTCTGCTTTCGGCCATCACATGCTCCCAACTGCACATTTCACTCGCTACTCAGTCATGTTACGTCAAGCTCCTAAATAAGCAAACACTCGAACTCGAGCGCCAATTCTGTGCATACGATCCCGAGTATCGCATCAGCTTTATGAAGCCGTTGCTTCATTCGGACTTGCTAGTCACGTTGGCCGAGAAGCAAGGCTCTCCAGCATTAATCAAAGTATGGGACCTTACGAGACTCATGAATTTGAGCGACTCGCAAATTGACGACCCTGAGGTCACAAAGTACAAGTTTGTCACTAGCGTCGTGATCAATGAAGGTAACAATGCATATCCGATATCGTGCTTTGCTTTCAACGAATACCTCACTTGCATAGCCATTGGATATACCGACGGCAAGGTGGTTCTCATTCGCGGAGATATGCTTCGTGACCGTGGCTACCGTAAAAAGGTTATCTATGAAAGCGCAGACTCAATTACGGGGATTCACTTCAACCGGTTTGAAGAGATTCTTTACGTCACTACCACTTCCAAAATTGTCACGGTGCCAACAACGGGACGTAACCAGGGCAAGCCGCTTAGAACACTTTCGAACTCTTCTGGCGTTGACGTGAATTGCTCAGACCTTGAACATCGGTCGTCTAAGTTGATTGTAGCCAACACTGCCGGGTTGAAATACTTCAATCATGTTAGCCGGGCGAATTTGGTGAATTTCAATGTTGAGAAAAAGAGCATCTTGCGCTTATTCAAGGAGTACCTACTTGTGGTTTGCAGCATCGAGAATGGAACCAACAAGGCAATCACGAAAGTGGTGATTCTTGACATGCTTAACATGCATGTTTCCTTCAGCCTCACTATTCCACAGCTGACCATTACTCATACGTTCAGTTCCGATAATGACACTTTCTTTCTTTCCACCGATGGGATTTTGTACAGGCTTCACGAAAAGCCGGTCAACCAGCAGGTGGAGATAGTTCTCCAGAGAGAGCTTTATCCAATCGCCTCCAACTTGGCTACGCAGTACAACCTCGACGAAAGTACACGTCTTCGAATTTACAGACTCCACGCCGATTACCTATACGCGAAGAGAAATTACGACGAGGCAATTGAAAAGTACACGGCTTGTCTTCCACTTTACCCAAAGTCTGACCCGAAAAGTCGCGGCGACGAAGATACCCTAGAGGATTTCATTATTGGCGTTGTCACCAAGTTCAAAGAAGTTCTGAATATAAAGCATATGGCGACATTCTTGGCCACGTTGCACGAGTTGGGTTTGGCAGACAACGATCACGTCACCTTGCTTGTCAGCTGCTACTGCAAATTAGGGATGGTTGAAGAGATTGACCTGTTTATCGACAAATTGGACGTGAATGCTAGACTGAGCGATGGCTCTAAGTTCGATGCCTCCGAACTCAGGTACTCTTTGATCATCAATTTGCTCAAAGAATGTCGTTTCTATTTGCAGGCCACCAAGATTTTATTCAAGCTTGAGGATTCCCATTCGATTGTGGAAATGCAGCTCTTCGACTTGCACAACGTTCAAAAGTGCATGTCATACATTCGAAGTCTTCCTGTTGAAGACATCCTCCGCATTCTAGTGGACTTTCTGAAGGAGTTTTTGGACAGCATGCCATTAGAGACAACTGATCTTCTTATCCAGGTTTTTACCGGCACCTACGAGCCTCAGCCTTCAAATTCGCTCTCCGAAGTTTCGGAAGAAGTCGAGCCCGAGGAAGAGCCCGAAAAACCTGAACCGCAGTCTACCGGCCTTCTGTCCTATACTGCGTTTTTGGGTTACTTGTCCAGGAGGCAGAACGGTGACGCCGAAGAGGGTACTGTCGTGGAATCTAACACGCCTTCAGGTCCGACTTACCAACCACCGCGACCAAATCTTGTTTTTCCGTGCTTTATCGAACATCCCAAGGAGTTCATTGTCTTTTTAGAAGCATGTCTCGATGCTTTCGATAAATATCAGGGCGATATCAGTGATAGAAAAGATTTATTGAAGACGCTTCTCGAGGAGTATCTCGCAATGTCAGAGGATGATCCCGAGAACAAGGAAGATTGGTTGGACAAAGCTCGTTCTTTAATGAAAGATAACCGAGAAAATTTGGACACCATGAGTGCCTTGTTGCTCTGCAAAGTGTTCAATTTTGAGGAGGGAGAAATGATGATGAGAGAGTCGGCCCAAGATTACGAGGAATTACTCTTCCGATCGGCCCAACTCAAAGGCGATGTCCGAGGTGCTTTCGAAGTTGTAAATAACCACGGCCCCCAACGCCCCGTTCTCTATAAGCTCATGTTGAAGTTCATTGTGTCTGCTCAGAAGTATTATGAGACCGCTACAAGAAGAGATTTTATTTTCTTGCTTGACAAGATTGATGAGCACAAGCTTGCTACACCGCTCGAACTTGTTTCTATGCTTAGCAAGAGCGAGGTTGCTACGATTGGAATTATCAAAGACTATCTCATTGACTACTTCACGCGTGTGAACAAGGAAGCCTTCAACAACGAAAAGCTCCTGGAATCCTACAATGCAGATGCCTCGAAGTACTCGCGAGAGCTCAGTGAACTAGCCAACGAGCCCTACGTTTTGCGGAACAAAAACTGTGCAAACTGTGAGCTCAAGCTTGAAATCCCGATCGTTCACTTCAGATGTGGCCACTCATATCATGATAGGTGTCTCAGCGAGAACATTTACATCCCTGGTCAGTTGCAAGACTCTCCGCAGTGTCCACTCTGTATCAGCGAGCTCAAAGCTGCTAAAACCCTGCACGAGAACGAAGCAAGGGCAAAGGACAAATATGACGTATTCCAACAGGACTTGGAGAATGCTACTGACCGATTCAAGGTCATGTGCGACTATGTCGGCAAGGGCGCTTTGGAGTGGTTCGAGCCTGAGACACATTCGGCACAATGAGTGGATAAGAGCATCTCATTTATAGTCAGAAGATGCTGCCCTGAATATTTTGGATCATATGGGGAGAACAAATTCATTCGTGGACGTGAACACCAGCACCGATTCTTTTTGCTTCAAATCGACTTGTGCGGGAGCATCCACATTCCATCTTTCCGAAACGAACATCTACCAGCACATCTTCATATGGTGTTGTCCAACCTGAACGTGATATCTGCAGTGGATCTCGGGCATGCGAGACTCGCTAGTGTTTGACAGTTTGCGTAATGATCAGATCAGAAAGGAAATTAATGAACCAAGGTATCAGGTGACGCATTCTGCTTGTTTGTTAGCGGGGGAAATCTTAGAGAACCAGAAAACTGGTTCTTCGGAAGGGTGTATCAGGAGGCTGTTGGACAACAAGTTGCTGCCTCTCAAGTTCTTGGCCAAAGGGGGAGGTTTGTCGTTCTCGAAAACAAATTTCAAAGAGTGGGGGATCGCTTGGGCGGCCTTGTACATATTGGTAACGGAACACATCTTTTGTTGTGGGGAAGATCAGAGATCTGGCAAATTTTACAAATACAGAAATCCCAAGAACGCGTGCCGCTCAAATGTGTAAGTTCTTCAAATACGAAATAAACTTAGCATTAGTATTCTATCAACAACAAAAGTCCGAATTCCTATGCATTCTCTGCTGCGATATTATTTCGCTAAGTGTGTATGAACTGACGCAGTCTGACCTCTTCAAATGTCGTATCTCTTTCTTCCGAAACTCCGCTCATCTAGGTTCTTCAACTTTCTGGGCAATTAGGTGATCATTGTCCAGCAAATTGTTCAATAGCAGAGGGCCGGATTATCCATTGCTGAAGATATCTGGTAGACTAAAAGTTTTTTTAATTTCTGCCCATGCAATGCAATGTGGATGACGCTGCCAACCGAACTCGCTTCTGAGGCGGAACAACCAGTTTGCGAGATCGTCCCACATGCATGGAGAGGGTTAGTTATGCAAGATTATCGGTAGAGGTGCGCCTCTTCGCATTCTAGAATAAGTCAACCATGCACGATGCATATCTGGGGCCTCCAGGTATTTGTTGGCAGCTAACGAGGCCGCGAATAAAAGAAAATCTCGCCTTTTGATTTCACTGCCAACATATACCGAAGGAGGAGCTCAGACTCGTCGTGACGTACAGACACTGTCGGCTTTACATCCCAGGAATTTTGGTGTGGGTATGCTTCCAAGTACCTGGGGTAATCTGCACTCAACATTCGTGTGCGCGTGGTGTAAAAGTTCAAATAAAAGACGCATTACTCTAAGCCCCCACGCTAGTTCGGCATTTGCACCACTGTCCTGATGCCCAAAGAAAGACATTTTCGTCCGAGCCAGCTGCAGCGCAGAATTCTCCTACTATTACGGCAAATACTGCGAATTTAGGTAGCTTGTCGACTCGCATGTTTGAATAACGGAATACATAGTGCCTTCGGTTTTTTTCCTTCTTTTCCTCCCCCGCGATAACGGCTGCGGGCAAGAAAATGATGAAAACGAATCGGCCGGCAGATTCTTTCCGGTACATAGCATTGCCGTGCATGCAAATAACAGCTTGCATGCATAATGGCGCATATGAACCATGATATCTGCAGGCCATGAACCAGGGAATGGAAGAAACTTGGTTGGATTCTTCTAATAAAAGGCACCGTCACGGGCACACATATCCTGCAAACGAACCTCTATCACTAAATATTTCCACTCGCTACCCTCGCTTTACTTGCCTCAGGCGTTGCCGCTTCCATTGGAACCGCCTCCATAAATGGATTTGCTGACCCCATCTACGACGATTTGCCAGCTTGCGCTCAGCCCTGTGTCACTTTATCAACGTCTTCAACCGACTGTCCTTATTGGGACACGCAATGTCTCTGTCTGACGAGCGTTTGGGGCGATCCAGTTGGCCTCTGTATTGCAGAATATTGTCGTGGAAACGAAGTTAAGTCCGCAACCTCTTTGGCGACTTCAATGTGCTCTTCTGCAGGTGTTGAGGCGCCCCATTGGATAATTGGCGGAGCTGCACACTCGGCGTTGATCGATGCAGCTGCTCGTGTACATACTTACACTCCTAGTACCTCGCTGACTTCTTCTGACGCTACATCTGGAGCTGGAGTATCACCTTCCCATCCTGATGCTTCTGCTACTGCTACCGAGGATGCTGACTCATCTTCTGAAGGTTCATCTACTTTTAGCTCTACTACTAGCGTTTCTGATGCCTCTGCGGCTACGTCAGGTTCTCTAGCTTCGTCTTCTCAGACTGACGCCACGGCTGTAGAAGCTGACTCTAAGGGTGCCACTGCCTCTAGTTCTACCACTTTGATCTCTTCTTCTGGTTTCCAGAACGCCACATCCGTTGCTCCTACCGAGTCTGCCAACCCCACCGTTATCGACGACGTTGTGGTGACAGTCACAGACGAGCACACCACTGTTGTCACTGTCTGCACCAAGTGCAAGCACGTTACAGGTTCCTTGACCACTGTCACCACTCACGTTGGTGGTAAGACCTACACCATCACCGAGGAGTGTGAGACCACCACTGCTCCTGGTGCTGCTCCTACCACTGTCGCTCACCTTACAGCTGTTACCGTCACTGAGGCCTGCGATGTTTGTGAGAACGGATTGACCACCAAGATCGTCACTCAGACTGTGACAAAGCCAACTGCTGAGGCTGCTTCGGTTTCAAAGATTTCGGCTCCTGCAACCGTGCAAAACTTTGCCAACTCTGCTAACACTCTCTTGCCAGGTGCCTTTGTTGCTGGAGCCATGGTGCTTGTTGGCCTCTTCTAAACAGAGTAGTATTCCGGCTCACATCACCAATGCTGTATTTACTTTAATGAATTGAGCCCAAAATAATCCATATAATCTCTCAACTTAGCTTGCGTTATGATTTTCACTAACGCCGCCAGAATCTATTAAACGGGCAATTCTATAAACACTTACGTTCCAAAAGTCAAATTACTTCTTTGAATGTGAAACAAATCAGAAAATTGGCAAGAGCGCAGAGCAAAGATCGGTCGCCCAATCTTCCTGACCAATGTAGTAGAGATTTCCAGCTTCCAAATTCTGCAAACCCTTGTTGAATCCCTGCGATGAGACATACTGGCTCCAAAACAAACTCTTCACAGATTTTGTTGCGGCGGGGATTCTTGATTTGCTTTTTCGAACTGGCTACCAAATGTCACAATAAGGCTTGCAAGAATTAATGAGCAGTATCACCACAAGCTATCTCCTGGATAATAAAATTACTTCAACAGCTTACTCATTACCGCGATTTTTAATCATCAAATCTATTTCAAGACTTTTGAGACCGTATCAGTCATAGATATAATTAAAGTTATGTTCCATTAATACGACGTACTTAATGACGGACTCCGTAACAACACAAACCACCTGCCCATTAATACCAATTTATGACAGTGCTACTTCATCGTACAAGTGATCTTACCATTGCAAGTTTGCTTTTCGTTTGAATGTTACCACAATAGCCACAGCTGGAACTGCGGGGTACAAGTTGCCATTCTCAAGATTCGTCTTCGAGGGTGTGGAGCAGGTTCATATTTTCCCCAGTATGCCAAGGTTGTGAAGTTGCCTTTTAATGGCCTGGGCTGACCTCTAGTTTGTGTTCGTGCAACTCTAGTTCCCCTGGTCTAATCAGAGCGGCCCTTTTGAGTTGATGGAAATTCTCGGCCTTGATGGCTCGGGAAGGCGAACTTTCTCCACGGCTACGACTAGATCTGGATCTCCACCGCTAATACTTCTACTACTCCTACCAAAACCTCTTCTTCACGTGGGAGTGGCATTTTTGGAGCCGTTAACGTCGCCTATCTCGCTCACCCTTGACTAAGGAACACGTCAGTATTCAACTGACCAACGACGCCAATGAGACTGTCCTGCTTAATTTCGGTCACTTCTTATTTTGGGTGGTGGGGAATAGCACGTTCTTTTCGAGCCATTGACCCGTACACCACCATCGCCCGGGACTTCCATGCTGTCAATAGCTTCATGATGGTGGCATTGTGCAGGAGCGCCACACCGCATTCGACTGGCATGAAATCGAAAATACCTGGCCAGGGGAGTGGCGTTGGCAACAAAGCAAAACAGTGAACTTATTTGAAGATTCAGAAAAATTCACAACACACGACTAAGAACACGGTGTTCGCATCACTGGCCAAAAAAAAAGTATTTCCTCTTTCGGAATGTTGTCTCACATCTGCCTCGGCTCGTCGGCCAGGAGATCAAGTGGCAAATGAAACGACATAAACTGGTTTATCAGTCGACTTAGAATGTCACTCAAGAACGTCATTGATGACGTCGTCAATCTACGGTACGTAGCCGCCAAACTTGTGTTTCTGCAAAGTTGCTGTGCCAGCTGTCAATTGCTTGCATTTTTTTCACTCCCTGTAGCCTCATTTCTTGCTACTTTTTTTTGCCCAAGGTCTTGTGACGATTGCCGCAGTGGTGCGAAATTTCCTCGACGCAGTTGCTGAGTGATAATCCGCGAAATCCTCTCCTTCCCCCCCTGAAATCACTAGTTCTTTTTCCTTCAATTACCAACACAGAACCCGAATTGTTCAACACGATGTCTTCTGTTCCTACTACTGAGCCTAGCTTGGCCACTACTACTACTTCGGCCCCTGAGTCGTCAATTCCTGTGCCCTCCCAGTCCAGCGTGTGCAAATTGCTCACCTGGAAGAATCCAGTTGCCACCGGCAAGGTGTTTGGAAGCATTTTAGGTGCGCTTATTTTGTCCAAAATCAACATTTTCTCTCACTTGTTTCACGTGCTCTACTTGGCGCTCTTGGTGTCTGCCGCCGCCGAGTATGCTGGCAAGTTGGTGACCGGCCAGGGTTTCGTCACCAAGTACGTGGGCAGACCCAAGAAATATGCCGACGTTTTCAAGACGAACGTGTTGCCTGCATTGGGTGACGTGTCTGATGTCGTCGAGGCTGAGTTCCACAAGGTCGTGTTCGCCCAGGACATCGAGGCCACCTTGAAGGCTGCCGGCGCATCTTACATCTTGTTCAAGTTGACCTCTTGGTTCTCGTTGTACTCGCTATTCTTTGCGCTTGTCATTATTGCGTTCACTGGCCCCTTTGTCTACTCCCAGAACCTGAAGGAGATTGACGCTGCCGTTGCTCAGTACACCAAGCTCGCCAAGGCTAAGATCGCTGAGATTACCGATCTTCTCCACAAGAAGGCTGCCCCTCACGTTGAGACATTTGCCCTGAAGACCGGTCCCGTTGGTCAGTTCGTCAAATCCAAGTTCCCAACTAGAACTGCCGGCTCTACTGTCCACTCCAAGGGTGCTTACTCTGAGTCTGCCACCGAGCCTTCCACTGGTGTGTCGTCTAGTTCCTCGGCCTTCCCTAATGCCCCCAGCTCTGCCCCACACGGTGCCTCCGAGTTTGTGGACGAGGTTAAGACCCATGCCACCGAGGCTCCTCACCCCAGCTTTTGAAGAAAGATGTGCTGATGAAAATCGAGAGGTGATCCGTATTTCTTACAGTTACTTAAACGTGAACTGAGGGTCTCTTTTCTATTTATTTTTTTTTCTCTTTTAGAGGGAAGCAACGGCTTTACTCACATGCCGGCGTGGCTAGCCTCTTGAAACATGCAATGTACTTGGAGCCGTTGTTCCGCTCCACTTTCTGTCCTTCTTCTGTAGAGTTCCACACGAGCTGCGCACATTTATCTTGGGCCTCCCACTCCAGACTCAATCTCTCGAACAATGGATGCTCTTCCAAGTGCTTCACCATCCACTCGTGAAGATCTTTGACGTCTGTGATTGTGTATATGATACCACCTTCTTTGAGGACGTAGCTATATTCAGACAACAAGGTGTTGGTGATGATTCTGGCCTTGTGCTTCCTCTGCTTGAAATGAGGATCAGGGAAACAGAAGAACATTTTCAGTAGCTGGCCCTTGTGGAAGAAATTAGGAATGAATTTCATAGCGTTGCCTCTCAAAACAGCCACATTCTGGTAAGCCTTGGTTTCTTTGTTCTGCTCACGCAATGCTATGATGCGGTCTTCCACGTATTGGGTGACCTGAACTCTAATCTCCATACCCAAACTGAGGTTTTCAGGAAATTCTGATCCAAGCTTCATGAGCAAGCCCCCGTAGCCGCAACCGATGTCGGCGAATTCCACCTTCAGTGTGAACTTTCCAGTCTTCTCGTCCACATAATCAGGATACAATTTACCCCAGTTCATGGCATCTGGATTCTTTGGATAGTCTAATCTGTGGTCAGAAAATGGGTTGGAATGAGCTCGTTGTCTGTAGAATCTTTTTCTTGGAAGATCCACCAGGTCTGATTCCGGCGTAGGAGAGTCCACCCTGACATGTTTCAAGGACTTTCGAGTTTCTTCCTTAGATTCTCTGTATGCTTTTCTTTTCGACTCAGCCTCTCTCTGATGGCGAAGTTGTTCTTCTTTGGCTTCGGGTGAGATGGCCATTGTGCGGTGATATTCGTGATGAGATGAGTGAGATGAGTATCTGAGAAAAGTAGGGAACCAGGAACGGCAGCTCAAATTGGGAGGAGACGATTAGCAGATAAAAATTTAAACCAACTTAAATCGAAACTGTGTTTTTCTGTTTCTCTTTCTGCTCTCTAGAGCTACTCAGCGTCCTATGCTGCTTTCGTCTATGCTATATACATTACTCGGACTTCTCCTCCGGGTCCAAATCCTTGCGACGCTGGTCCAACGTTAAGTAAAGGTGAGAGCCTGCCGATTCTAAAGTACGCACCAATCCCGCGCCTCCAAGAATAGTCAATAATCCCGCCAACTGTGCCTGCAACTGGTCCTTAGTAGGCAATGTCTTGAAATGGTCCACTTGGTCGACATCGAACACCGACGACTCAATACGTGCACCAATAAGGAAGAGTTTCTCTTGCTGCAGTTTCAAGACTTTCAAGACTTTTTCCACCACCGTGGGATCACAAGTTGGAATCGTAATGATGGCGGTGGGTCCGGAAAGCAAAGGCAGCAAAGGATGGACCACATTTTTGTTTCTTATGGTATTCTTGTGTAACGCGGGGTCTGCCTCGTGCGACGACCGCAAGTACACATCGTATACTCTATTTCTGATGTAAGTCAACTTGACGTTGGCCTTCTGGAACTCAGTACGGACACGAAGATTGTCTGCCTTTGGCATGTTGTTGTGATGGGCATACAACACGATTTCGTTGTTGTCATTCAAATATTTGTAGTAGTCCACGAGAAACGTCTTTCTGGAGAGAACATGCTTGGTGGTTTTTCTGTCTGTGAAGTCGGGAATGTCCGACGGAGTTTCGCCAGCTGCAGTGACATTGAGCCGGAGAATCAGAGAGGAAAAATTCCGAAGCACCAGGACCGACCTGGGCCACTGGGCACGGAACGCCAAGGGTGTGAGAAACATGGCACTGGTCGCTGATTTTTTTCCACCCGTATGTAGGACTAGAACGAGTAGGTGAGATTGGGGTTGGGGAAATTGAAAAGGAAAAGGGTGGAAATTTGTGAAGCGATTTTAAATTTTTAGCAAAGAAGGGACGATACGGGAGTTTTGAGATTTTCTGGAGAGTTATGTCTTGTTGGACGGGGAATATTGGGTGGGTCTGGTTCAAGATAGACTGAAAATCGTAACTAGGGGCTGAAGACAACGATGCAGAGAATATGACGATGCAATATTGCAAATATAAGCACCCTTCAACGCTATACGTTGTGCACTGGTCTCCATTCCATGCCCTTGCACTTTCTCTGGGCACCAACATTCATCACCTCTAAATTTACAAGCAACCTCTTCGCCTGATAAACGCCTACTTCTTCGTTCAAGATATCGCAATTTCCTACCGGATGCTAGCATGTTCTGGGTCTGACCGTGCAACAGCTGCCCAAACAGCACTACCGAGCATAGAAAACGCCCCCATCAACAGCCCGGTCCCCCTCCTCTTCCCTCGCCAACTTATAATTCTGCCCATTTCTGCAATTCCCCCCGATTTTAAAACCCAAGCTTTTGTCTCGCCAAAAAAATCGATGCCCATCGGCGGTCGCACGTGACTCTCCTACAACAATCTCTGCGCATCTCCTCCAGCTGCATGGGTGAAGCAAACTTGCAGCAATTTCTTGACAACTTGACGGCGGCCGGCGCTGAATTACCTGCTGCCAAGAAGTTCAAGCTGGACAGCTCGGCACTGCCTGACCCCACGCCGTTCGGGTACACCGAGATCAACAAACTCGAACACTGTGCCAGAACGCTCCAGAAAAACATCCGGACCATCATTGACGAGGCGCCCGATGTGGAGACGTTGAACAAGCATTTTGAAAACCCCGCAGTGGACCGTTTCGCCAAGCAGGAGATCCGAGACAATCTGTTGCTCCACTTGGTAGCCAAGCTCAAGACCTTCTACAAGGACGGACAACTCCAGCTTTTTGACGACATTCTTGGCAATAACCTAGAGCTCAACAAGCAGCGGAAGAGAATCGACAGCAGCAAGGTGGAGAAGGAGTTGAAAATCACCAACACCGACGTTTTGCAGGACCCGCAGAACCAGACCCAGGCGCCCCAGCACCCGGGATTGCCCGAGCTACCGATAATCCATAGCGGGCGACTCCGTGCACGTGTTTTTCAGCACAAGAGCACCACCACCAACAAGACATACCTCGCCGATCTGGAGATCGTACTGGCCCATAACGAGCGACTCGAGTTTCTAGGCGACTCGGTGCTCAACTCGCTCGTGACGTTCATATTGTACGAAAAGTTTCCGCACGCAAATGAGGGCTGGCTTTCTCAGGTGCGTTCGCAACTTGTCAGCAACAAGACGTTGGCGGAGTTCTCCGTTGCGTATGGGTTTGATCGCAAGCTACACAGCAACATCGAGGAGAGCTCGCTCCGCAACGGGAAAATGAAAATACACGCCGACATTTTCGAGGCGTTTATTGGAGCCCTCGCCATGGAACGTGAGTTCAAGAAGCTCGACGACATTCAGGACTGGTTGATGCTACTCATGGCCACCAAGTTGTCTGCGGCGGCACACGACCTCGAGAAGCTGACGCCGATCAACCGAGACGCCAAGTCTGAACTCTATTCGTTGGTGGGCACTGCATCCTCCCACCCAGTGTATAAGGTTGTTGAGAACGGGAATGGTGTTCACACTCCATTCAAGGTGCAGTGTATGATGGGGGAGGACGTGCTTGGCGAAGGAGTGGGGCCGGGGCTCCGCGAGGCGGGTCTCCGGGCCGCAATGTTTGCTCTCAAAAATAAGCCCATGCTTGAAAAATACGGCCGCCAGCGTCTTGAGACCGATCGATCGGTGCTGGTTGTGAAGCAGGACACTGCCAGCGAATCCGCCGATGCAGCTCTCACAACGCCATCAGGCAAACAGCTTCCGCTAGTTGCCGACAAGTCTGTTTTAGCCAACAAGTTCGCGAAGAACGAGTTGTATGCGTTCTGTGGAAAAAATCTCGGGATGGCGCCCGAGTACGAGGTGACGTTCGATGCGGAAAATAACCGCTACAAGGCTGTGGTGAAGCTCAAGGAAGTTCATGTTGCATTGGCGTATGACGTTTCCAAGAAGAACGCCATGAGCCGCGCGGCCACTGTGGTGTTGGAGAACAAGTCCACCTGGAATGAGATCCTCTATGCTGTGGTCAACGATCTCTAGGAGGCATGGAGTTGACTGCAAAGAATTGAAATGAATACTTTTAGGCCCGCATCTGAAAATGGATGTCGAGTCCAGCTGGACTATTGTGGAGAAACGTGCTTGGAGGAATGCGGGAGCCCAAACCCCTCTGAGACGATGTTGGCAAGTTGGTGGAATGGCCAGTTTGGTGAAACTGGTACTTGGAGATGATGGGACAGTGAAGCCTGTAATTTGAATCTGGTGTCTGCCAGATGTTGGCGATTTTATTGGTGGGTGGTCAGCCAAAAGGTTAGTCAGCCAGGCTACAACTTTGCATAATATATAACTAGAAAATGAGCCCGCGAATGGCCAGGATCATTTATTATCTTTTTTTTTTTTCTCGTGGTTGCTCGTGACGCTTCTTTCCTCAACACTTCCTCCATCACCTGTACTCATCGCACTCATCGCACTCATCTCAAAAAATTCAACCATGCATTTGGCGGTACACCAGGACGATGCCCAGATCCTTCTTACAGAGAAAAATGTGCTTAATGCCGACTCGCTAGCGAAATACCGCGCCGCAGGTGCTATCGCTCAGACAGCACTCAAGTACGTGGTGCAGCTCATCAACGATTCCTACCACCTTAAAAAGACATCTCAGCTCTACTCATTGCAGGAGCTCTGTCTTCTCGGAGACTCGATGCTCATGAAGTTGCTTAGCACTGTGTACACTGACCGTGAGCAGGTTCGTGAAAAGGGCATTGCCCAGCCCGTTACTATTGATGTCAACGAATCGGTCCGCAACTTCTCGCCAGAATACAACAGCTCCGAGCCGCTTCATTTGGCGCCCGGAGACATTGCTAAAATTTCTCTTGGAGCACATGTTGACGGCTACACCGCTTTGGTGTCTCACACTGTGGTGATCTATCCGCCAGGTATTGAAGTCGACCAACAACTCAAACCAGAGGGCCCCTTGTTGGGCACCAAGGCGGATGCGATGGTGGCGAGTCATTTTGCCACTGAGGCAGTTGTTGCACTTGTAGGCTTGGCCATGACGCCCGAGAAGATTGCGTCGGTTCCTGGTCTTTCTGGAAACGTTGTTAGTGGTCATTTCATTCGTCAGGTAGTTGACGGTATTGCCCGCTCTTTCGGGTGTGTTGTTGTGCCTGGCTCAAAGGTTCGTCGTGTTCGTCGTTTCTTGGCCGGACAGGCCGAAGGTGTGGTCGCTGAAAGAGATTTCAAGGGAGTGGTGTGGAACGAGAGTGACCAGGAAAGCGAGCTCCTCAAGAAGAAGGCAGACACTGAAATTATCAAGTTTGATGCATACAAGACTTCCTCGTCGTCTGCTCACTCTGCCATTCCCACTGACGAGTTCTTTATCGAATCTGGCGAGGTGTACCATATTGACATCGCCATGTGCCTGATCAAAGACCAGGAGGTCGGCCTTGTGACTCTCACGGACGACCCAGACATCAAATCATCAGTATTTATTCGTGATGTTGCTATTAAGCACCTGTTGAAGTTGCGTGCCGCACGTCTGCTTTTGACCACTATTGACAAGGATTTCTCGGTCTACCCATTCAAGCTTGCACACGCTTGCGAAGCGTTCCCCGTGGACTTTGAGAACGGAGACTTTACTGGCCAGCTCGCGGCTATTGGCAAAGAAATGAATGTTCGCCGTCTTGGAATGAACGAAATTGCCAACCGCCATTTAGCCACCCCCAAACCGGTGTTGCTGGTTAAGCACATTCCGTTGCTGGCCGTTTTGAAAACCGCTAACCCTACTGGTCGTCACGGAATTGATGCCCAGCGTTTGACGTTGCCAGGCCAGGAGATTCCCCTTCCAGCTTTGGGAATCAGTGCCCTCAAATTGAGAACGATGTGGAAGCACGGTAAGTACGTGGACTCTGTTGCCCGCGAGTCCGCCACCGTGATTTTGAACAATGTTGATGGTGTTGTCGTGAGGTTGACTGGTGGCTCGTCTATTACTCCTTCGTGGGTTCACTCAGAATATGAGGTGAGTGGAGATGTTGTGCCTACAGTGCAGGCTTTGAGCACGTTGGCGCAAGATGAGCGTTTTGGTATTCGCGTACGGGAAGTTCAACCGTTGGAGTTGAATGCATCGGCGTTGCATCTCGATGAGACGATGAACTGAGATGTGAGAAGAAGAAGCCAAGAGCTGAGCAAGAGTTGAGAAAGTCAATGCTGAGAAAGTTGAAACTTTGAAAGCAGAATATACCTTAGGGGGGTACTTGCGTATGCAATTGCTGCTTTCTTGCCTACCGCTGGGGCTAGCACCTACGGTTATCTATTTTTTGGGGCAGCAGTGACATGTCTAGCTTCTGGGAGCGAAGCTGCGAAATGCCCGAGTTCAGACTATAGAGGAAATGCGTTTTGCAGATTCAGGTCATCAATTAGCATCGTCGGATGCACTTGGCAGCATGTCGGAGTTAGATTCACAGGCAATAGTACAAATTTGTTCTCAGAGCGAAAAAAAGTCACTTTATCCAAAGCTGGATGGAATTTCACATTTTACGAGGACTAAAAGGGATTATAGTAGGGTAGAATACCGTAGAGGACGTATTGATGAAGCCACCTCTGCACCGATTGAGATGGAGCCTAGGAAATGAATTCGAGTTTCCCCACCGAGGATGCAACGGCGCAAGAGACAATCAAAACGCCACGATCAACGCGTAAATGTTCTAGTCGCATGCAAATCAATGGAAACAGCCACTGCATGGCCAGCCCTCGTCCTCGAATCCCGTTGTCCCATCGACTATGGCTTGAATGTTGGCAGAACCAATTACAGAAATTTCGTTGGCACAATTCCCAATATTTCAGTAGAATAACTAAGTTTTTCTGCCTGATGTGCCACACAGTAAAACCGGGCAGCCGATGTTGCGAGCGGCGGCCGACACGTCGAACTGAGGAAAAAACCGGAAATCGGAAAAACGGAAAAACTACAACAATACGCAAATACGCCTCACCCCTCAATTCCATGTGCCTTCAGACAAATACCATTGTGGTCAGGTGACCCCGCCCAACTAGTTCTGGGCAGTCGCCACCGCAGATGTCTGGAAAAAAACTTTGCTATCGAGACATCAACTTCTCAATTGGCCGAGGCCTCGCACCTGCAACTTAAGCAACTCAAATTCTGCTCCCCCGAATATCGCCAACCTGACGTAATCCGTGCAGTTGCGTGAATTGAGGCTAAATGCGGACCTGCCATGCGCGGCCCAGAGCAAACGTCGCCCGGGTCACGTGACATCAGTTGCAAACCGAAATATTCGGAAGATGGGAACCGCCATTTGTTTACAGTGGCTGATATATTATATTCGCTGATTTTTTTCCAACCTTTGGCCATTCGCGCTGCTGATGCGGCTTGCCGACCCCAGCTCTAATTGTGCTTACATAAGCAAGGTCGCACTGCACTCCCGCCTGCCCCCGTCACCTGAAATCACCTCTCGTTTTCCGCCTCTTTCTCACCTCTTTATTCGTGCCATCCAACGATATCAAGACTAATACGTATGTAATTTTCAACGAGGACCAATCAACCCGGGCATTACTCTTCCGCAATGTGCCGTGCTGTATAAAGCACTTCCCTATCTTTGCTGTTTATCCACCCCCTGATCCTCCCCGATTTGTTGTCAGCGATTCGGCTTCAAGTTTGGGAAGATGATCCCATTTCTATTTGTTGAACTTCCAGGTATACGTGTCTTAGAGCGATGTGAACACATTGGTTTGCCAGCATGAGTGTATCATGATCCTCTGACCAACCGGAGGCTCTTTCCCGAGGCTTACGTTCGCGGTGGTGGAAACTACTTAAATCGGACAGTCAACTTCTTCCTACTCGCGAATTCTTGCTGCATACGCGTTTGATGGCGAAAAGTCATTCTTTCGGAGTCTGCGTTGAATTTTTTGCAAGTTTCCAAATGAGTTCTTTTCGCTTCTGGCTGTGTTGTCGTGGCGCCCATTCTCGCTGCGGCGGCTCTGCATGGGGGAGTGAGCGGACGCATTTTTCTCGACATCCGTACACCACGCGCGTATACACACCACGCCCCCTCCCGACAACGACACCGGTCCAGCGACACTCTTTTTCCTGAGGTTTTTTGCACACCACGTTGACAAGAAGCCCATTGGAAGAAAACCTAAAATCAAAATTGCCTCATCCGTCCTAGTTCAATTGTCCCTCATAGCCACCCAAATTAGTTACTAACAATTGCAGAATGCCCGCAACCCGTGAAGATTCCGTTTACCTCGCCAAGTTGGCCGAACAGGCTGAGCGTTATGAGGAGATGGTCGAGAACATGAAAGCTGTCGCCTCTTCTGGCCAGGAGTTGTCCGTCGAAGAGCGTAACTTATTGTCTGTTGCCTACAAGAACGTAATTGGCGCCCGTCGTGCCTCGTGGAGAATTGTCTCTTCGATCGAACAGAAAGAAGAGGTCAAGGGAAACGAGCAGCAGGTTGCTTTGATTAGAGAGTACCGTTCAAAGATTGAGGCTGAGTTGACGAAAATTTGTGAGGACATCTTGTCTGTCTTGTCGGACCACTTGATCACGTCTGCCCAGTCTGGCGAGTCGAAGGTGTTCTACTACAAAATGAAGGGTGACTACCACCGTTATTTGGCTGAATTCGCCACCTCTGACAAGAGAAAGGATGCCGCGGACTTGTCGTTGGAGGCCTACAAGGCTGCCTCCGATGTCGCTGTCACCGAGTTGCCACCCACCCATCCTATTAGATTGGGATTGGCGTTGAACTTCTCGGTGTTCTACTACGAAATCTTGAACTCTCCCGACAGAGCTTGCCATTTGGCCAAGCAGGCGTTCGACGATGCCGTAGCCGACTTGGAGACTCTCTCTGAGGACTCATACAAGGACTCCACCTTGATCATGCAGTTGTTGAGAGATAACTTGACCTTGTGGACTGACTTGTCTGAGGCACCAATCCAGCAGGAGGAGCAGGAAGCCAAGGCTACTGAGGCCAAGCCTGAGGAGGAATAAGGAGATGACTCCCGTTGTAGCTTCATTGTCTAAAGAAAGGAAGCCCCGTTCGTTGCTTCGTGAAGCTGCCTGTCAACTGCCCCTTATTTCATTTCAAAATGTTGTCTTTGTATCCTATAACCGTATTCCCGCCCCCATTCCTGGTCCAAAGTTGCGGCTGCCGCAGGTCAACAACGTTGCCTTGTGGCACTGAGCTGAAGCCTGTGAGTATATGAGCAAATACTACAACAAGCTCTATAAATGGAAAAAATTTGCTATCCTTTTGTAAGGCATTCCCTCCAAAAGCCAGTAAGAACTAAAGTAAACATAGCGTGTTGAAACTCACGTGCCCAGATACTTTTCCTCGGCACGTGACTCATCGCTAGAACGACAATCGAAGTGGCGAAGACGAAATTTATCCCCCGCCTTTCTTTTTAATCTCAAGTTCTAACCTTATCCGTGTCCTACTCGGTTGTCAAGAACCGTGCGGTGGCCTCGTGAGACGCGTCCTGCACATTTATGGTGGTTGGTTTTCCTAAATGTTGACAACCGAGCCCTCACGAACAATCCCAAAAATGCCAGAGCCAGTCGGAATAGCCAATTTGCCCAACCAGCGGTATAAAATAGTGGCAAACCAGGGGGCAACTTTCACTCTCATGGTCGCCGGTGAAAGCGGATTGGGAAAAACAACCTTCATAAACACGTTGTTCCAATCAGGATTGAAACCCCACGACGATCCCCAGGAAAGACACAACAAATTCACTTCTGCCCAACAGACAGTGGATATTTCCATTGTGCGTGCAATTTTGGAGGAGAAGAACTTCAATATCCGTTTGAACATCATCGATACACCTGGCTTTGGTAACAACGTGAATAACTTGGACTCGTGGGCGCCAATTATCGATTTCATTGACGACCAGCATGAAGCCTACATGAAGCAAGAGAAACAACCCCGTAGACAGGGTAAGAAAGACTTGCGTGTGCACGCGTGCTTGTACTTCATTCGTCCCACGGGCCACTCGTTGAAGCCTTTGGATATTGAGATTATGAAGAGATTGCTGACTCGCGTGAATTTGATTCCCGTGATTGCCAAATCTGACACGTTGTCGCCAGCCGAGTTGGATACGTTCAAGCTGAGAATCAGAGACGTTATTGAAGCCCAGGATATAAACATATATACCCCTCCTATGGACGTTGACGACCCAGCCAGCGCTGAACACTCTAAGCAGCTTATTGAGCTGATGCCGTTTGCGGTAATTGGCTCTGAAGAAGAAGTGGAGTTATCGACTGGCACATTCGTCAGAGGAAGAAAGTACCCCTGGGGTGTGGTGGAAGTTGAGAACGAGAGACATTGCGACTTCAAAAAGTTGCGTTCTCTATTGTTGAGAACCAACATGTTGGACCTTATTTTGCTGACCAACGAGATCCACTTTGAAACTTTCCGCTCGTTGAAACTTGGCGACTTGAGCAAGAGCGGTAGTAACGGCGAAGCTGGTGATGAAAGTGGCGGCATCAAGAAGCCTCGCAGATTGCACAATCCTAAGTTCAAGGAGGAAGAGGACGCGTTGAAGAAGTTTTTTACAGAGCAGGTGAAGGCCGAGGAACAGCGGTTCAGGCAATGGGAGACGAACATTGTGAACGAGCGCAACCGTTTGAACCAGGACTTGGAGGAGATGCAGGCTAAGTTGAAGACCTTGGAGGAACAGGTGAAGAAGTTGCAGTTGTACAAGAAATAGGGCTCTGACCGATTAAATGAAATCAAAAGAAGGTACAGGGGGTGGATCCGGAGTCTGTAGCTGCCATCAAGAGTAGCAACAAGTAGCCGGCGAGCCTTAATTGCCTCCGTCTTGTCGCGGTGGAGTTCCCTATAACCACCACCGTTATTTGAATGCTTCTTCAGAGGGAGATCTGCAGATCCGCAGTCAACTATATTCTTCGAGAATAAAATTTTATGCAACCAACATCATATTGCTCTCTTTTTAGTTCCGCGCTCTCGTTCACCTTTCGCTGGTGTATTGTAACCAGATCTACTAACATCAACGGCTACTGCTACACCTGCGCCTAACACCGCACCTTTCACAATATCAGACCCCAGCCATTTACAGACATACAGTGTCCCCATGCAGGGCGATCTGGCCCTCGATGACTCCCACAAGCGCTACAAGAGAACCTATGTGGCGTGCCTCAATTGCCGGGTCCGGAAAGTCAAATGTGATCTCGGTAATCTCGAGCTGCCGAAAGACAAGTGCGCGAGATGCCAACGCGAGCGGCGAGACTGCGTATTTGTGGATTCAAAAAAGCGATCCGTCAACAAAATCCGAGATCTCCGGTCCGATTCCACCCCTCCGCCTGAATCCGGGGCGGTTTCTGCAAAACCGGTCAAACACTTCTCCACCATGGAGGGAGCCCTAGTGTTTTTGGCCAACGCAGCTGGCAAGATTGCCACTGCTGATGAACGAGACAAAATTGATGGCCAATCCAAGCACGCCCAACTCGAAAGACGCCACACATACAGTGGTCTGGACCTGGAGAACCTGGCCCGAGAGTCGACTTCCAATGTAGAGCGAACTAGTGCCTTGAATTCCAACGCAGACACTCCTCTCCATTCTCCTGGTATCCCGCCTTATATTAATCGGCCCTTCAATCCTCACAAGCGATTGCAAATGCCGCCGGCAAGAGACTCCTATGCGATTCGGCCCCGCGGCTCCAACGAATTGGCAGAAATTGAGTTCGTTGGCAGTCTGGGAATTCTCACTGTCGACGAAGCGATTTTCTTGGTCGATATGTTCTTTCTGACTATGCACCCTTTCTTCCCCCACATACCGAAGTTCTTGCACCTGCCGCAGGTGCTAGCGGGCTATCCGATTTTGCTTTGTGCTATCTTGACCATTTCCCTGCGTTACCATGAGCTTGAAGGCACAGGCCAAAGTGTGGCTCGGAATGTTGAGGTTCACGATCGGCTATGGCTTTACATGCAGCAGTTAATTTCACAGACGGTATGGGCTGAAGCCAGTACTCGATCTATAGGCACTGTTTTTGCATTTCTTCTATTTACAGAATGGAATCCTCGAGCAATCCACTGGCGGTGGTCAGATTACGCCAACAAGGCCGACGACAACGCAGAAACCCGGGCACCAACCCTAGGAAAGGTTCCTGGAGTGTCCTCCGATGAGCCCACTGGGCTCGGTGCAATGCGACGGTCGCATCGTATGGCATGGATGCTAATTGGCTCGGCTGTCCGGTTGGCTCAGGACACTGGGTTCATGGAGCTCAGTTCCAAAACATTTCTTGCGACGCACGTTGCAGAAATTAACTCGGTAATGAACATGAGCCGCAGAAGCATGTTGAGCCACTCCTTGGCAGAAGTTGGGCTCGATAACGACGACATTTCGGAGTCTGAAATGGAACAACGGGAAGACAACGAACACCGCGTGTTGAACATGTCGGAAGAGGATCAGCGCAAGGTGTCTCTCGAAAATTCGCTACGATTGACTCGAGCGCAAAGGGCCCAGATCGAACTCCTTCAGATAATGTCTCTTGGACACGAATCTCTATACGGCTACAAGGCCCAACTTGGATCGCTCAATCAGCGGCAGAATCTTCTGGTTCTTAATATAATGAACCCGATGATTGTGGCATGGGGCAGAAATTATCAACATTTCCTCGTGCCCTCCTCCTCCAAGTTTGCCAGAAAGATTACGCCTGAAACGCTTCGGGATCCAGAGAGTAAGGTCTCCCGTGAGCTTGCAGATATCATTCAAAATGAAACTTTCATTTTCGACTACAACTATCTCAAGTTGTATCTCTTCTCTTTGGCCTTGAGTCCCTCTCCGGAAACCAAACAGACATACAAAAACGGAAATATGTCTCTTAAGCTCGACGAAATCACAAGGTCGTCCAAATATATTGAACAAGCGTTCACTGCAGCCAACGAAATCTTGCTGACTGCTCACCGCGTCCATAAGTTAAAGATGCTACGTTTCATGCCTGTGCGATGGGTAACTCGCATTGTCCGAGCCGTTGCGTTCATTGTGAAATGCTACTTAACGATCACGGCCCATAAGAGCAAATTCGCAACAGATCGCAATGTCACGGATTTCGATCTGACCGTGCTTTCTTTGTCGCTCATTTCAGTGGAAGAAATCGCCCACAGTATTCAGCGAGCTGCCATCACCCTCCGAGATTGCTCGCCAGACGAGCTTCACTTGTGCACGCGGTACTCAAACGTCTTGATGTATCTCTACTCTGAGATGAAGAACAAGCTCAAGACACTGAGTGACGAGGATGACGAGGCAACAGCCGAATTCGGAGATCGAAGACCTGAACAACCTGTCCCCAACGCGGACGTTACCGACAATTTCTTGAACGAAAACGAGCTCATGGACTGGTTTATGAGCAATAGGAATGTCGGTCTCGATTTTGTGGGGCCATGGACTGAAATGATAGAGCAGCAGTTGCACGGGCAGCAGTTCAGTTTCGATGATGGCTTTGCTATTTAGGCCAGAACGCCCACACCCTAATAGTAATATGTCAAGCGAAAATTATTTCACTAGATCAAATTCTGGATGCGTGGATTCTTGTGATTGGAGTCGTCGACAGGTGCAGCCCTCTTTGAGGGCGCAAGTCGGCCAGTGCCGTAAACCCGAATTGGAAGGCCCCTAAAACTGTCCCAAGATTGTGTAACTTTTGACACTTCCGCCAAAGTCGCCCGCGACTCAGGAGAAAAACTGTCAAAGCCAAATTGGAAGTACAACAGTGAGTTCTGTGTAATTTTATCTCTGATAAGCGGAAAACCGTCCTCATTGATCATAAATGGATTGAAAAAGTCTTGATTTTCACCCTTAGCAGATGGTGCCCTCTTTTGCACATACTTATGAATCAGGTCATTCAAGTTGAAAAGAGTATCAATCTCCGGCACATGATCGATGCACTCCAGGACATATTTGAGTTTTTGAAGACAATTGCGAGCATTGATATTGTTGTTATCAGCCATAAACTTGAGGAGCGCAAGCGCCTCCTGCTGTCCACTTGAACTCTTGCCTATAAAACTGGCAAATGTGAGAACCAAGAGAGCAGAGAAGAGGTGCTGCGAATCCCAAAAGCCAAGAACAAACAATCTGCTATGCTCGTACAACTTAAGCATGATCAGAAGTGTCCGTATAGCCGCTTTTATGCCGACATTGATTGCTTCGACCACCTCAGCATTGTTTTCGATATCGGCAGCGCTGGCCTCGTCAAAAACTAAAGCAAGTAGCGGTTTAGTTACCATTATAATGACCTGATTATACCGCAAGAACAAATTTGCCCAATTTCGATGACTGAAGCCAAAAATGTTGATACTTTTGTACGGCGCCAAGGTGACATGCTCAAAATGGCCAACAATCTCGTTTAGCGACAGCACAATGTTCTTCACGAGAAGTTGCTGGTTGAACTTTTCTGTGTTTATGTAATTCATCGAGAATGTACGAATGTTGGGTCCATAAATCAGTCGGTTGAAGCGGGCCACGTACTTTGCCAAGTGCACATTGCACTCCAAGACTTCTGAGTTAAAATCGTCGTTCAAATCAAGCACTGGACTCTCATTCGGAAGAGCCACATCGGTTTCTGTGTAGTCAATGTGCACAGGCATGTTCATTTTGGCCGCCCACACGACGTCAATAACGAAAATGGACCACCAGAGGCGGCGCATTTTCTCTTCGGTAACTCGCTGCAGCTCTGAAATGTCATTTTCGCGGTCCATCTGCCGGTGATAGCCATTGGCGACTGCAGACCTTACAGCCACACCGAAATAGTTGTATACTGTGTTGTAACGGTTCAAATTGCAGGCAAAAAGCGCCAAAAGCAACGCGCTCTGAATAAATTGGATGTCTGTTTCTTCATGTGTCATGTTGAAGAGCTTGGAAGCAGTCGTGTAGTAGTCCAAGCCAGGAATTCTGTACGAGCCACCAGTCACGGCAGTGATAGCTTTGGGAAGCAGCTCCAAAGTGGAATTTCGCATCTGCTCGCCGAATGCCAAAATAACAAAGAAGTAACAGAGCAGAATAGGTGGGAGCGCATGAAGCTCGCTCACGGAAATGTCGCTCAAGTCGGTGGACTCGAAAAACTGATAGATCTTCGTCACCAACAACCGCAACTCGTCGCCATCGATGAGATAAAATTCAGACGAATAGGTACGTAAAACCGTTTCAATCATCGACCAGGCGTAATTTTCGTCCGGGAGCTGGAGAGCACAGAGGCTCAAGAGCTTGTGAGGAACATACTCATGTTCGGCATCAGGGAGCAAATACAGCTCGGAGATTCGATTCAGAATCATCCTGTGCTTGACCATGGACTCTGCCACTTCATCCGTAGTTCCTGGTGCAGGAGTTGAGCCGCCGTTCGTGTAGGGCCCCTGGTGTTTGAGTAAATGCTCCAATTGACGCACCCGTGAATAAAGCTTGTTCAAGTCCGATTCCATAATGACGATTTTGCGGTCTGGCGTAGGATAGACGCAGTTGTCTTCTTTGTTTACCAGCTTGCAGTTGGCACAGGCTGGTTTTTCACCCGAGCACTTGATCTTGGACAACTTACATCGGGTACATGCGTAGTGATTCCGGCCAAAGACCTTGAGCGGCTTGGGCTTCTGACTCATTTCGAGATGGACTAGTTTTCTGGAAAGATTTCAGCCCTTATTTCTCGAATATCGCGGAGGAACGTCTGAAGATACTGGAGTCCCTCTTTCTATGTATTCGACCAAACACACAGGATATATTAAATGGAAAAAAGTAAGCCCCTGGGCCCCAATGGAAAGGAGATTAACGTGGAATTCCCGCCGGTATCACAAGAGCCAAATCCACTTCTTCAATATAAATGTAGATTGCGGGCTTCGGGCCGTGGGGTTGGTTACGCTTGATGCAGAGAAATTTCTTGGGGCGTATGCAGAAAACAAACTGCGCATTGAGGGCGCGCATGAAAAATGCCGAACAGGGTCCCGAAATAGAGAATTTAAGGGCGGTGTCTACGAGGGAGCTAGAAAAAGGCGACGGCCGGAATTCTTTAAATTCTGTGGGTGGGCCTGTAATTCTCTCGTCGAGTACGTGTAGTGTCGTCTTCTTCACGCTTTTCTATTTGTCAGGCTGCACGTTATCGCGTGGGATACTCGGGGTGAGCTAAAGTTCCCCCGCAGAATGGCAGATTCGTTTTAAAGTATGAGATGCACGCGAAAATGGTGAATAATGCAATTAAATGCCCGTCATCCACGAGATTATGACGTTTTAATATGCCGTGTTCCCTATCGTGCCTCCTGCGCTCGGACTAGCTGAATACGGAGGCTCCTTGGTTTTCACCAAATCACGCTATGGTATCATGTGCCCACGCGGCAAAAGTTGACCGTGGGCTCGGCGGATGCCCGAACGTCGAACAAAGTTGTCCGATGGGAAAAATGCCACGTTTTCAAAAACTCTGTGCTAATCTAGATAAAAAGGGCGCTCCTGTATTGCAGGAGGTTGGAGATCTGCCTTACTCCCCGTAAGCTTATTTCGTCGTAAGCACCACCTCCCACGGAGGAAGAAGCCAATCTCCATTGCCGTGGGCAGTGCATCCCTTTCTACCCTGTTAAGTCTCCAGTTACGCGGTCATGGGTTTATTCCCCCCCAACTCTTGAGATCTCTTGCTGTGAAAATCTATTTCTAATATCGGTCTATAAAATCTATCGGTTTTGGTAGGAATGTGAAACTGCTCAAGCGCCAGGCTCAGACGGTGAACACCTCGATCTTCGCAGAAGACTTGTTCTTGGCGGTTACCACACAGAAAGAAGCACCATCACCCTTGGAGGTCTGGTCGCCCTTGATTCCGTTGAGCCCCGTCTTGCTTGGGTCAATCTCACATCCAGCATTGTTACACTGCGAGTCATCGTCGCATGTGATTCTCAATCCAAACGTAGGTAAGTCGCTGTCACTGAAGTCATCAAGGTACTTGGGGTTCCACGCGATCTTCACCTCGGTGTTACCGTTGGCGTCCATGTTGGCACCAGCCACATATGGAGACCAGTTGCCCTGAGGCTTCGACTTGGAGCCCCACACGCAGCCGTCCGAGGTGGAAACGCCCAATGGGTTCACGTAGTAGTGGGCGGAAGTAGAGGCCCAATAGCTGGAGTCAGGCACAGCCAAAGTCTGCGAGTCTCCACCGTCGATGTTGGTGGGAATAAGCATGGCCTCGTTTCCAGGCAATACCGTCTGACAGAATGCAACGTTCTTACCCGCCTTGTTGTCTACGGCAACAGTTCCTGCACCATCGACGCAGTAGTCCTTGTCTTCGAAAGGTTTGGACACCGTACCGTCATCGTTGCAGTATAAGCCCCCGTGCATGGACTGAGATGTTGTGTATGAAGTGGCCTTGGGGTCCCACTGGGCCATCACCTTGCCAGGAGGGCAGGCGTATGGGCAGTAAGAGCCAGAGGTGCACTGCTGGTCAGGACTCATGGCCCAACCAGCGTTGGAAGACTTTGGAGTGACAGCAACAAGGTCGTCATTAGTAGGAAACGAACAGGTACCAGATCTCTTTGTTGGAGCGGCCACAGTTGCGGCCGCGAAAAGAATGGATGCGAAAAGCATGGCAAAGAATGTGGAAATTATTGGGAGGTGATCAAAGGCGGTGATCAGTAGTGTAGCTTTCAAAGAAGTATATTCTTCAAGTGAATGTGAGCTCTTGGGTTCTTCCAGGAAAGAGTGACTGGCAGACCAAGAGGTTGGATTAGCTGGTAGGTGTGATGTCTAAGGCCGTAAAAGAAGGAGGCGGTAGACTGAGATCTGGTTCTGAAGTTTGATGATTTTGGCAGAGTTGACTTAGTTTGCCTTTTATATTTTTCAGTTCTCTGAAAACTTTTTTTTTTCTGATTCCGGCATTCACATTAGACGCAGCCATTCTCATGTCGCATGCAGCATGGTTAAGGCCATTTCGGGCGGCATATGCAAGATTCATCGGTCTTCCGCGTGCCCCAGAAGCGTAGAACATGTCCCAAAGGGAGACAACGATCGGCCACGTGAAAAGAAACGACAACGGCGAAAATTGACAAAGAGGCGTTTTTGTCTCAAACAATTTGATGGAATCCTACACGACCAGAGCCGGTGTTTCACATCGATTTTGGGCCGATGTTCCTGGGATCAACGCTTGCCACATTCGGATACCAAATGGGGGCTTGCTGCTGAACCACACGGAATGGCAGAGTCAGCTGTGCTTCACACTCGTTTTCCCCCTTTTCACATCGGAGTCTAGGCTCTCACGCAGGGCGGCAGCACTGAGTCTAGACCTCATCGCAAGAGGCACTGGTGTACGGATGTCAAACTCAAATGCCTTACGCATAGCCTGAATATTAGAGGTTTGAGGTGATGCGAGAAAAAAAAAGGCGCCCCTTTTATGGATTTAGCACGGGTGATACGTGAGAACTTGGTCCACTATAATCGATGGACCGATGTGGAGATCCATGAACTTGTGTCCGATGACCCTTTCCTCAGCGGTGTCCCTCCCAACAAGCTCGATGAGCACGACACGGAAAATCAGACCGAATGGGTACTTCCGCGCCTGATGAGTGCACACGAGCACGTCTCGCCAAAGGAGTTAGCAGCTGCATTCGCAGCGATCGCGGAAGTGGCGGAGCGTCCTCGGCGCATCACATTGGCCATCGCAAGTGACGACGGCCTGGTTGTGTACTACTTTGTGCACGACGGCGTGGTCAAGCCACGACAAAATTGAGGCGGGATTCTAGACCACAATAGGAGACCAAATAGCAGACTCACAGGTGGATCTTGCATAGATGTGGTTGCAAGCAACTGAATTGGTACACGAGCGTAAGAAACGAGTAGCTGAAATTCGAAAATGACATCCACAACGAATTTCACACACACCCGGTTGAGCTCGGGTTCGTTCGATGTGAACGTCATCGGAGTTTTCCATTGTGTGCTTTTGGCCAGGTTGGCTCGCTATCGCTTTCGGTTGACGGTTGAACCGATAAATATGCGCAACTGCTTATGCTCACCTGGCGAATCTACTGGCGCTTCACGTGGAGCAGCCGTGCAGAAGACTCACCATGTGCAACAGTCTTTCATGTTCCATCCTACGGCATATAAACTCTCACCAGTGAGAGGCTGTGGGAATCAGAGTCTCCAGAAAGGGACGAGGCCTCTTTGCTGGGCCTGTCGTCAGGTGAGGGGCCGACATGGCCTCCGTTTTTGCGGTTGCGGAATGCCAAGCGAGTGCTCAAAAACAGAAGTCTCGAATTAGCAAACGAGCCAGTTGTGCTCTCACCCACCGTGGACTGTGCACTCTTGCCGGAGATTTGGGTGTTGGTTCTGTGAATTTGTGACTTCATGAGATTTTGAGAAATGTTCTCGTGGGGAAGCACATCCATCTCAGGCTTGTGACTCTCGACTGGCTGGAGAAACTCGACAGAACTTCTGACCGCAAAGTTCTCAAGCTCTACGAGAAACGTCACAAGGTCCCGTTCGCAGATTAATTCGGGGCCGTATCGGAATTTTTCGTAGAGCTCGATCATTTGCCGCACGTCGGCGTCGTCTTGCGAAGTGACGTGATCATCTCGATTCTTCTCGGTCTTCAGAGCAGCCACCATAATTTCACGGAAGGTGAAATGAGCGGGAAATTTGACTCTGTTTACCACGAATCCATTGTGCCGGAGATGGAGAGCGAGGCTGTTGACGACGTTGTCATATATCACATTGGGCGGGATGTTGGTGCCCTCGTCGCCAAAGCCGAGCTCTACATTCCGTTTTTGCAAATACTCAGGCGGCGACATTCCAGGATGGTTTATCACTGCACTTGTGTTGTTTAGCGCCGATGCCTTTGTTCCGATTTCGCCCACGCACCGTCGTAGGTTTGAGTGGATGCTTTTCCTCACCTCGGAATGGAGATCGTTGTCTTCGAGAGGAATATATAGTGACTTGGAAGGAATGGCATTCACAGCCACTATACTCTTGTAAAGTCTTGAAAAGTACACGAGGAGCGCAAGCACTGCAAAGAGCGCACATGCCGCAATGACAATGAAGGTCTTGACTCCTGTCAGCGGTGCTCCCCAAGTTTGGATGATGATATCAAGAGGAGTCACGACCATAAAACCGCACGTGAGGGTCATAAATATAATCAACGAGAACGAGTACAACCATTGGATAACTCGTCGTGGAAGAAATATAGCAAACAGATCGCCTAGAGCAGCACCTAGCCGGCTCTGGGTGATTTGAGTGCGATCTCCAGCCCCACCATGAGTCTCTGAGGAGAGTTCTTTCATGTGAAGAAGGACAAGAATTGGTGTGGCGAAGGCCCAACGTTCAGTGGTGTGCTGATATCAGTACGTTGTGATGAGACTGTATATACGATCTGGGGTTGATCACATCAGCCAAATAAGAACATGACCCGAGATTGTTCGGGAAGTCGACGAAGTATGAAATAAGAAGATTTCGCGTTGAATTACTTCACTCTATAACCGGGTTGTGGCCATTTCAGGGCTTCAACAGTTCACGTTGGGTTTCGCAGTCCACCACCATCATGGCCCAAGCCTCGACATGTGCACTTTGGAATTATTTAGTGTTCCGTGTAGATCGCTCGCTCCGAGATGGTCCGGGAGCCGGAGAACCATATTGCAGAGTGGACGGAATGCCCTTTTTCTGGTCGGTAACCGCGGCCTTTGCTACATCCATCCGTTGAGTCTGCGGAGACGGGCGTCCTTGCTTTGGAGCCACAGAAGCCACCTGAGCCCTGCCTTGCTGCTGTTGCTGCTGCTCAAGGCGATTTTGCTGCTGTTGCTGAAGATTAGCCAAGTACGACGCTGCAAGCTTCGTAACTTGCTCCTTCGTCAAGTTTGGATTTTTCTGCTGTATCAGATTTATCACGGCAGAAACCTGCGCTGGGGCAAACTGCATACGACCATTCGCTGGAGCAGCGACTTTCTTTGTCATGGCGCCTCCAGGAACACCTGGGGCCGAGGAGGAAGTGGGCCCTCTCGAATTTGGGTTCAGCATTGAAGCTCCTCCTACAGCTCCTATCATGGGCGCACCTTTGACAGATTGCTGCTGTTGCTGCTGCTGTTGTTGTTGCTGTTGTTGTTGCTGCTGCTGCAACAATCTTCGTTGCTTTTGCAACTCAAGTAGTTGCTGAATCTGCTCCATGGTGTACGGAGTGCCATTGGGTGTAGTTGGCCGTTTGATGTTATCCAAAAACAGTCGATCACCAGTCTGAGTAGTACCTTGCCCCGCCGCTGCATTTGGGCGCTGAATGTTCGCTGCTCTTCCCATCTGGGCCCTCTGTGCAATTTGACCATCTCTTCTGGCCGCCTCTCTCAGAAGAGCGTCGCCGACCTGAGTGCCTGGCTGCGAGACAGCAGCAGCCATACGGCTTTTCGTCGCCTGTTGACTCAAGTACGCTTCCTTGATGGTTTTATCACGATCGAATTTTAGCTTGGATAATTCAGAAGGAGAAGGCGTTTTATCGGGTGCTCTTTTCACCTGCGATGCCCCATTGGTATTCAAAGGCGTGTTGGGGATTTCTGGCGTTCCTTGCGTGGACCTCCTCTGATTCACCTTAGATGCTGCAGTTTCTCTTTTTCTCATGGCTTTCCTCATCGCGTCGAACATAGACGCCCATCTGAGCCTCCTGTGCCCGCGTTGAATGGACTCATTGCCTACACCGAGAGGCGAGATTCTGCGTTTGGTGGTCAGCTGGGCGAGATGAGCTGCCTCTAGCCACTGCTGGGCCTGGTATGCGTTATGACCCTTCATGTCCAGAAACTGGAATTTCTCATTGAGTTGAATATAGCGCTCAAAACATTGCCATGGGGTTCTACGCTCGATGTTCGACTCGTACCGACGAAGAGTGGAGGACTGCGCCATGATATTCTCTGAGATCAAGTCCCAATTGAAACAGTACTCGGCAACATAATGGATGAGGAGCTTGTCATCCAGAGGGAGCCAAATTGTTGGCGACCTGCATTCGATGTTCTTAACATTCGGTGGTTTCGGTGGTCTCATTGCGTGGAATCGCTTGTTGGCTGGGACCCCGAAAAGCCCCCGCTGCGTTTCTTTCATTTTGACGTCTTTAGAAGCGGGAGAATCCTTGATGTCACGCAACACAATTTTGTACCAGTTTTTGTCGGGCTCCATGGGCTGTAACATTCGAGAAACGGGAACAATCGACGTCTCCTCGGCCTTGAGAGGCTGCTGGCCCATCATGCTGCTCATATCGTCATCAAAAGCTGAATACCGAGGCAAGTTCAAGATAATGGACTGATCTACCTTTTTGAGATCGCTGACATCAATGTGCGTCTTGAAGGGCGAGTTGCCATTGGGGGCGATGCCAGCTCCGGCTAAATCGTTAGCAGTTATAGTTGGAAGCTTTGGTGGAACAATTTCGGCCAAGGGATCAGGGCGTTCTAAAAGCTTGGAGATGTCAATGGTCTCTGGCCCTTCATCCTCAAGGACATCAGCTGGCTCAGAAACAGTGTCTTGCATCTCTGCACTCACATCAGCCTGTTCAACTTCGTCGTCAGGTTGATTAGAGTCAACCTCCATTTCATCCTTGTTCAAGAGAGCTTCAGGGATGTCAAGCATGTCGGTAGCGGGTTCTAGCAACTGGGGAGGGTTTTCCTCAGACTTGATCTCTTCGGATGCATTTTCAAGGTTCTCATCATGCTCGAACAACGACTCCTCTTCTTCACTCTCGCCAATATGTCTTATCGGCTTTCTCTTGATGCACATGACTTTTCCATAGCTCCAGTAGTCCTGAACTGCCTGAGCTTTGGCAAAACAACACGCTCTGTTGAACTTAGACGACTGCTTCATATCCTCGGCTAACCACGCACCTTCTTGAAGAACGGCGTCCCAATGAAGAGTATGTGCTTTCGTGTTTCTCCTGCTGTAGACAAATGGGTCGTAGTACCTTAATGGTTGTCTCAACGAACTCTTTTTCTGCCTCTTGAGTTCTTCAATTCGGGAGAAAAGGACTGCAATTTTTCCTTCTAGTAGTGCCAGCTCGAAGTTTTCCGTCATTAAAGTCTTGTGAGAACCCGGTAGAAGTTTGACTAATGGCAAAGTCTGGGTGAGATAGAAGAGTTCCGCTAGCGACGAGACATTGTGCACGTCCGAAGGATACTGCTCAGGAAGTGCCACTATATCCAAGTCGTTGATGTTTTTATCGAGGAAGTCTTCCGTTCTTTCCTCGAGAACTTCTAGATGTGTTTTGAAAGAGCTCAGAACCGAGCCACTTCCCAGGGACCGAACACGTCCAGGAAAATCGGGCTGAGAGATCTTCTGCGATCTTGTGGATCTCTCGTCGTAAAATGAGGCACCTTTTCGTTTCCTTTGGCCCACCTCGAACAACTCCTCGTATATCAGGTTCGTCATGGACTTCTTGAGTGACAAATATCCAGAGACTCCCGGAAGAACCAGTAGCCTGAGTGGTTTACCGTTGTTCACGTCGTTTGCACTCATGAAAGAAGCTGCCGTGGAAGTTCCAACGAACAGCTTGAACTCCTCATGAGACTGGAGCGGATTTGTGACTAAGAATAAAAGTTCTCGCAACTTTGAAGCATGCTCGGCTGCTAGAGATCTTGATTCTGTCTCCATGATGGCGTTTCTGGCTGAATCAGTGAACCTGTTGTGGAGGGTAACGTGAAATCCCCGTGAAATCCACGTGACTATCGCGTGCGCAGCACGTGAGCTTGTTAGCTTTAGTGAGAGAAAGAGAAAGCGGACACTATCCCGTTGACTTTTTTTCTGTTTCCATTAATTTATAGATGCTAGTTTATTATGCAATGCTCCCCGACCAGATCACAACTCCGAGTTGTCCAAAAAGAAGTAGTTTCCAGAGGCCTTCTGCTCCTTATCCATCTGAGAGTCTTTCTTGTTGATTCTTGGCCTGAAAGAGTTAGGGTCTCTTCTGAAGGTAACACTCAAGTTTTTCAAGAATCTGTTGCATCCCGTCAACAAAGACTCTGGTGCCTTGGCGAGTGCGTCCCTAGATGGGATACCCTCGAAAACAATGACACGGTCGGCCAAGTAGGTGGCCATCATAAAATCGTGCTCCACGATAAAAGCCGTCTTCTTCGAGTGCAAAATAAATCTTCTGATGACCTTGGCGCACACGATACGCTGTTCAGAGTCCAAGTATGCGGAGGGTTCATCAATCAAGTAGATGTCAGCTGGAACACCCAAAGCCAACACAAGAGCCACACGCTGCAACTCACCACCAGATAAGGTCTGAACCTCCTGGTCAATGATGTTATCGATTTTCAATGGCTTCACGACGTCGGTTTGGAACTGAGGGTTCAAGAAAGCGCCTTTGATCTTCTTGAAGAACAATTGTCTGACAGTACCAGGGAACTTGGGGGCGATTTTCTGGGGTTTCATCGAAATCTTCATCTCGGGAAGGTCGACCTTCTTGTCAGCCTGCAATGCACCAGCCAACAATTTACAGAAGGTGGTCTTTCCTGTTCCGTTTTCACCAAACATAACAAGAATTTCGGAGTTGGTGAACTCACCGGCCTCAACCTTGAGATGGAAATCACCCTGGGTCTTCTCCAAGGTGGGATATTTTAACGCTTGAGAGTGATCAAGTATCAACCCATCAGCAGCATCAGCCAAGCGGAACTGCAAAGTCTCGTCTCTGAATCTCATATTTTCTGTGGGAATGAAACCGTCCAAGAAAATATTAATACCTTCTCTTACAGAAGAGGGCAAAGTAACCACACCGTAGACCGAAGGGGCACCGTACAAGATGCAGACAAAGTCCGACAAATAGTCCAAAACAGACAAATCGTGCTCCACACAGATAACATATACAGTAGGAGCCAACAACGAACGAATGAGCTCGGCTGCACGCAATCTCTGCTTGACATCCAAATACGACGAAGGCTCATCGAACATGTACACGTTGGCAGCCTGAACAGCCGTCAAGGCCAAGGCAAATCTCTGCAATTCTCCACCAGAAAGGTTAGCAATTTCACGCAGCATAACCACATCCAACTCACAAATTTTCTTCACATATTCCCAGTCATCAGGGCGCAGACACTTGGCTTTAAGGATGCTTTCCACGTCCTTAACCGGAGACTTGGCCAACGCGCGAGGAATATTGTCGACATACTGTGGTTTGATGATAGCCTTGATATCATCCTCCAAGACCTTGGTGAAGTAGTTTTGCAACTCGGAGCCTCTGAAATACTTCAAGATGTCCTCCCAGTCTGGAGGGTCGTCGTAGCGGCCCAAGTTAGGCTTCTGTTTACCGGCCAAGATCTTCAAAGCTGTAGACTTTCCGATACCGTTGGTACCAACTAAACCCAAAACCTGGCCTGGTCTGGGAGTTGGCAATCTGTGCAACTTGAACGAGTTGGCCGAGTATCTATGGGTGGTCTGGTCGTCCAAGTTTGTGGGCAAATTGATGATGTTGATAGCATCAAAAGGGCATTTCTTCACGCAAATACCACATCCAACACACAACACTTCGGAAATGAAGGCGATCTTGGACGCGGGCGTCACCTCAATACACAACTTTCCGGTCTTGACAACTGGACAAGCTTTGCGACATTCCTGGCGACACTTCTTAGGCTTGCACTTGTCTGTGGAGACAATGGCAATTCTGGTACCTTTCAGTGCCGGGGCGTTTTTGTTTGCACCTTTGCCACTCATGAAAGAAGTTGTATTTGATTTTTTTTGCTACACTAGTCCTCCACATAAGCCTCTGGCACCTCTGAAAAAAATTTCGCTGCCGTGCTGACAATTACTGGCGATGCGATTCTCACGCAGATCTGGGTCCATTAGTAATGGGGCCCCATGATTGGCCGAGAGGTAGCTGCTCAGGAAACGTTTCGAAGGGACTTTGTGTTGCGGGAATTGCAGCCGGATATATGGCTCTTTTGAAATATGATGCCTGCGTGTGCTTGTCAAGGCAGGTAAGGATTCGTTTAGGAGGTACGGATGTTTTTACCAAGCTCGTGATGAATGCAGGAAACCAACAATTCTTTTACGATGGGCTGGCACCCGCAGCGTAGAGAGCCCTCTTCTATCCCCGAATTCTCGGTAACAATGGCCCTCGTTGAATCCGCGGGGTGCTCTCTAATGGCGTTTATCGCTTAGCGTCACGTGATGCGTTTGTGGTTTGGACAAAGGAGGTACGGATGCCCGAAATTAGTCGTGCGCGGCTAATTGCACCCTCCCACGCGCCGAAATTCCCCCCTGTTTATTTTTTCTAACTGCCGGCTCTTTCTAAAAGGAGCCCCATTGCACTAAACCATGAATATTCTTGCTGAATTCCCATTTAACAAGCTCACGTGCTTGTCATGAATGAAGTTCCTTCTGCCACTAGCTGTGCGTCCGTGTTTCTGGGACTGTGTGTTGCTCCCTATGGTGACGATGGAATTTGACTGGTTGCAAATTTGCGGCAAGATTCGTGCTGCGAGAGATCTCGAAAATGTTGGCATGTGGTCACTTGGAGTCTAGAGTTCCTGGGCACCTAGCCCAGGGCGATCACACTGGCCGCTTTTGGAAAGCTTCCTGAGCACTGCAAGAATGTGCTGCGATGAGTCACTTCGAGGAAGCGCGTATTGTGTATCTCATATGTTGCTGACGTGTTGCTTTAGGTGTTATCAGCTTGCCCAGTCGTGGCAGGCGATGAATGACTACAACTCCGAAGTTCGGAGTCGCAGAGAGGTCACCTTCCAGTTTGAACGACCACTGAGCTGGCGAAAAGAACTTTGAGGGTTCGCCATTCTCTGGTGAGCGTAAGCATTTATGTAACAGGAGACGTTCGTGTGCCCGGAGGAGCATCATCTGGAATAACTACTTGAGTCTATATCTCACTGTTGGTTCATGTGAGGTTTGGTCAGGAGATCAGACCTTCATCGTGTGCTTATTTGTTGGATCGAAGTCTCTCGAGTTGCCAGCGGACTCCTTTATTCACGTTCTATTAAGGGATCGGAAGTAGCGGGAAGGAAGGCTGGAAAGCCCTCATGTTCTGAAATAGTGAAAATCTGGCTTTGTTCACAGTAGAAAAATGCTCTTCAAACCTGCCATCCCTTGTAGGCGTATTTGCCTATGCTGCCTTCTATCCACACTCCCCAATTGTTGTCGTCGACGCATCAAATTTTTGACCCTCCAACAACTACACTGGCCAACATAGCCGCCTAACTCCCCCACACACTCGACCTGAAGTTCCGTTGTGAAAACTTGCACGGACAGAAAAAGCAAATAGAATCTCTTTTGTTTGTGAATCCTGCAATATTTTGGTGCTTTGGTATTGTACGTGGTTTATCAGCCTGGACGGTGCAATCAATCATATCGAGTATTCTGTCTCGTGAATAGCGACTTAGAATTCTGATATCGAATAGTTCCCAGTTCAACAAAATGTCAAGGCTTGCAGATGAGGTTGAAGCTAATCCTGAGCTCTACGGACTCAGGAGATCGGGCCGTGAACGCAAGACTGTGCAACTATACGAAAGTGAGGATGAAGAGGAAGTCAAACCACGCAAAAGAAGAGTTCAAGCAGACTACGAAGAAGAGTCTGAAGGCGATGTACTGGATGTGGATGAGGATGACGACGATGACTTTGGAGTGTCCAAGAAACGAAAAGTTGGCTCTGTAAGATCGGTCGGCACTTCTCGGAACGGTCGCAGTTCTCGGGCCAAAAAATTGAAACCATCACCACCCTCCGAACTTCGTTTTTCCACCCGGAATAGCGGAGCGGTGAATTATTATGTGGACAACGACGATGATGACGATTTACTCGAGAGCGAGGTGGATGAAGATGACGAGAATAACGACTACTACTACTACCAGCAAGCTATGGAAGAAGAAAGTGCCCCGCTGGTTGAGCAGGTATTGGACCACAAACTCAATCCAGAGAACGCTGAGAAAACAGGTGAGCCCAAACTTGACTACTTGTTCAAAATCAAATGGCTGGACCGCTCTCATTTGCACAACACATGGGATACTTATGCAACTCTCAAAGAGAAGAAAGGTTTCAGAAGAGTCGACAACTACATTAAGCAATTCATTATTCTAGACCAGGAAGTGCGAGATGATCCAATGACGACCAAAGAAGATTGCGAGGCCATGGATATTGAAAGAGAAAGAAAACGCGACGAGCAAGAAGAATATACTCAAGTTGAGCGCATTGTTGATAGCGATCGCGTGGAGTTGGACGATGGCACTTCTCAGCTTCAGTACTTTGTGAAATGGAAGCGGCTCAATTATGATGAGTGTTCGTGGGAAGATGCCGAGGTGATTGCCGATTTAGCTCCTGAGCAGGTAAAGAAATACCAGCAAAGGTTGCTGCTGAAAATCCTCCCGAGTTTGTCCGCTAACTATCCCCAGAACAACCGTCCCCGGTTTGAGAAGTTGAGCAAGCAGCCACTCTACATAAAAAACGGTGAATTGCGTGACTTTCAGCTCACGGGTCTCAACTGGATGGCTTTCTTGTGGCTGAGAAATGAAAACGGTATCTTGGCCGACGAGATGGGACTCGGCAAAACTGTTCAGACTATTGCATTTTTATCGTGGCTTATATACGCCCGCCGCCAGAACGGACCACATTTGGTGGTGGTGCCCTTGAGTACCATGCCGGCATGGCAGGAGACGTTTGAAAAATGGGCGCCAGAGGTCAATTGTGTCTACTACATTGGAAACACCGAGGCAAGAAAAAAGGTTCGTGACTTTGAGTTCTATGGATCGAGCAGCAATAAGCCCAAATTCAATGTCTTATTGACCACATACGAGTATATATTGAAGGACAGAGCAGAGCTCGGTGCTTTCAAGTGGCAGTTCTTGGCGGTGGATGAAGCCCACCGATTAAAGAACGCCGAATCATCGCTTTACGAGTCTTTGAAGCTGTTCAAGGTTGGCAACAGGTTGCTCATCACAGGCACACCTTTGCAGAACAATATCAAGGAGTTGGCAGCATTGTGTGACTTTTTATCTCCAGGGCGATTTGACATCGACCAGGAGATCAATTTCGACACTCCAAACGAAAACCAGGAAGAGTACATCAAGCATTTGCAGCAAAGTATTAAGCCATTCATTCTCAGAAGATTGAAGAAGGACGTCGAAAAGTCGCTTCCTTCAAAGAGTGAACGAATCTTACGTGTCGAATTATCGGATATCCAAACAGAATATTACCGAAACATCATTACGAGGAATTATGCCGCCTTGAACCAGGGTCTGAAGGGCGCCCAAGTGTCCTTGCTTAACATCATGAGTGAGTTGAAGAAAGCTTCCAATCATCCGTACCTTTTTGACGGTGCTGAAGAGAAATTTCTCTCCAAATTTGGTGGTGCCAGTAGAGACAGCATCCTCAAGGGTCTCATTATGTCATCAGGAAAAATGGTCTTGTTGGAGCAACTCTTGACTAGACTCAAGAAGGAAGGCCATCGTGTATTGATCTTCTCGCAGATGGTACGGCTTCTCGACATTCTTGGAGACTACTTGAGCATTAAAGGATATCAATTTCAGAGATTGGATGGTGGTGTTCCTTCTGCCCAAAGAAAAATCTCTATCGACCACTTTAATGAACCTGGCTCGAAAGACTTTGTCTTCTTGTTATCCACCAGAGCAGGAGGTTTAGGTATCAACTTGATGACTGCTGACACTGTGATTATCTTCGATTCTGATTGGAACCCGCAAGCAGATTTGCAAGCTATGGCACGTGCTCACAGAATTGGTCAGAAGAAACACGTCTCTGTCTACCGATTCGTTAGTAAGGATACTGTGGAGGAGGAGATTCTCGAGAGAGCAAGGAAAAAGATGATACTTGAGTATGCCATTATCTCGCTTGGTATGGCTGATCCCAACTCCGGCAAGAAGAATAAAAATGAGCCATCATCGAGCGAATTGTCCCAGATTTTGAAATTCGGAGCCGCGAATATGTTTGCTCCGAACGAGAATCAGAAGAGATTAGAAGAGTTGAATTTGGACGACGTTTTGAGCCGCGCTGAAGATCACGACACAACTCCCGACTTGGGAGAATCTAACCTCGGATCAGAGGAGTTCTTGAAGCAGTTCGAGGTTACGGACTATAAGGCTGACGTCGAGTGGGATGACATCATTCCTCAAGAGGAGTTGGCCAAGCTCAAAGAGGAAGAGAAAAAGAGAGCGGAGGACGATTACATTAAGGAGCAAATTGCCATGTATTCTCGCCGAAAAGCTGCCGTCAGACAATTGCAAGGAGGCACCCCCGATACTTCTGCGCTTGAAGACGACGATGAAGAAGATGGTGGGAGACGCCGGGCGAAGAAGAAAGTGGAGGAGAATCACGAGTTGTCGGAGAGTGAAATCAGAGGCATCTATCGTGCCATTCTTCGGCTTGGTGATCTCTCTGGAAAGTGGGAACAGCTTGTTGAGGAGGGTAGCATATCCAATAAGGCGCCAGTCTTGATCAAGCATGCCTACAATGAGATGATTAATCTCTCCAAGAAGTTGGTTAGAGAAGAGGAAGTTCGCCGAAACGAGGCTTTGAACGAACTCGAACGTCAGGCCAAGGAGCAGAAAGGGTCAGTTGTTCAGGCCAACGGTGAGAGTCCTATGGCCCTCTGGATGGCTAAGAAAAAGGAGAAAAAAGCTGTTTTGTTCGAATACCAGGGTGTGAAGAACATCAATGCGGAGTTGGTGTTGTCCCGTCCTCCAGACATGCGTTTGCTCAACTCCATAATACCTGCCGAGAATCCTCTTGCGTTCGAGCTTCCTAAGCAACCAAAGGGTGTTTCAAACTGGACGTGCGAATGGACAGCCAAGGACGATGCTCGGTTGTTGGTCGGAGTTAACAAATTCGGCTACGGTTCATGGACGCAGATCAGAGATGACCCAGTGCTTGGATTGCAGAACAAGATGTTCCTTGATGGGCCGACAAAAGTCGAGACCAAGAAAGATGCTAAAGATGGCGACGCGAAGAAGGCCAAAGCTGCCAACAAGAAAGTTCCTGGTGCAGTTCACCTTGGCCGCCGAGTTGACTACCTTTTCAGCATGCTTAGGGAAGATGGCAACGGATCTGCTCCTCCATCTTCAGGAACTGGAGGCTCAAATTCCGTTGCTGCCCCGAAGAAGAAAGCCATCAAAAAGACAAGGCCAGATGGGGTGAACACCAAGAAAAACGCGAGGTCGCTGACACCCGAGGTGACGAAGCATGAAAAGAAAAAGCACGAAAAGAAAGCGGAGATGTCTCTTAAGAGCGAAGAGCCCGAAGCCGAAGAATACTTGGAGTATGACAGCATGGATGAAGGACTTTGCAAGCTCACGCTTAAGCCTGTGTCGAAATCGCTCATGAAGTTGCACAAGGGCCACAAGGGCTTGAGCAAACATGAATGGGCGTCTCTACTCCGACTGGAGCTCTTGAATGTTGGCGACTTCATTTCGCTGATAAACGACACGCCCGGTAAACTCCCCAAAGACAAATTTCGCAGACACTTGTGGTCGTACGCCAGTCTTTATTGGCCCGCAAAGGTTCCCAGCAAAAAGATCACCACCATGTACGAACGAATCAAGTCTCAGGGTGATAAGACCGAGGGAAAGCCTCATACCAAAGATGAGAGCGTAAAGAAGGAGAAAGCCGAGAACAAGAACGGCAGCAGCGCCGGCAATGAGCAGGGTGGTGAGAAAGCCGCGAATCCCGTCACTGAGGCTGTCAAGACCGAGAATGCCGGCTAGGAGAATTTAGCATAGGCTGGATTCTACAAATAGTGTCTAGGCCTTGATGATAGCGGGACATGGGCTGGACGAAGAAAAGAGAGCGAATAATAATGAACGACATTATGGTATCTCCTCGTGAATGAGAAACCCCTAATTTAAACCCTCACACCTTCGTCGTCAGCACGTTGTCACTGCATACGAAGAAGACCCGTCTAGTCGGCTACTTTATAGCGGGCTCTTGACATGACAAATGAAATACTACAGCAATCAATTTGAAAATAGAGATCGTACCAGAAATTCAAACACTATTCCAAATGGAGCCAAATCTTGACGGACCTTCAAATTTTCCCACGTCTTCCTACATTCCCACCAATATCATCTCGCTTATTTTTCATCTCAACCGTGTTGGGTGCCACACGCCGGCGCGCGGTGTTTGTACAAAAGAAAAAAAATTTTACTCTCATCTCCAGAGAAATCTCCCTAGCACATCAGCCCAGATCCTTGAAGTTTCCGTTCAGCGAGATCTTCAGTATCCCAAAAAAAAAAGTCTGAGTTACCGTTCGACTTAGTCTTTAACCAAAAAAAAAAGAAAAAAAAAGCTCAAAACCCATAAAAAACCACCACCTTGCCACCATCATGACTACCGAAGCTGCCACCAACCAGGTTGCTGAGTCGTTGGAGAAGTTGAACATCGAGGGTACCCCTGCTGCCACCCAGTCTGTGGAATCCACCCAGGCTTCGACCCCCGCCACCGAGGGCGAGTCTTTGGCTGAGGCCTCAGCTTCTCTCTATGTTGGAGAGTTGAACCCATCGGTCAACGAGGCCAGTTTGTACGAGCTCTTTTCCCCCTGGGGACAGGTCTCGTCCATTCGTGTTTGTCGTGACGCTGTGACCAAGAAATCTTTGGGCTACGCTTACGTCAACTACCTCAAGCACGAGGACGGAGAACGTGCCATGGACCAGTTGAACTACCAGCCCATCGACGGGCGTCCCTGCCGTATCATGTGGTCGCAGCGTGACCCCAGTTTGAGAAGAAACGGTGACGGTAACATTTTCATCAAGAACTTGCACCCGGACATCGACAACAAGGCGTTGCACGACACGTTCTCTGCGTTTGGCAGAATCTTGTCGTGTAAGGTTGCCACTGATGAAAACGGACGTTCCAAGAGTTTCGGATACGTGCACTACGAGACCGCCGAGGCTGCCGAGGCTGCCATTGAGAACGTCAATGGTATGATCTTGAACGACCTTGAGGTGTTTGTCGGCAAGCACATTTCCAGAAAGGAGCGCGAGCAGAAGTTCGAGGAGTTGAAGGCCAACTTCACCAACGTGTTCGTGAAGAACTTTGGCCCCGAGTTCACTGAAAAGGAGTTGCGTGCTTTGTTTGAGCCTTACGGCACAATCACCTCCGTCCACTTCGATGTGGATGAGGAGAGCAAGTCCAAGGGCTTTGCATTTGTCAACTACGAGTCGCACGAGGCTGCTTCCAAGGCTGTTGACGAGTTGAACGACAAGGAGATTGCCGGCGGCCAGAAGATCTACGTTGGCCGTGCCCAGAAGAAGAGAGAGAGATTGGAGGAGTTGAAGAAGCAGTACGAGACTTCTCGTTTGGAGAAGTTGTCCAAGTACTCCGGCGTCAACTTGTTCATCAAGAACTTGGACGAGGAAATCAACTCCGAGGGCCTTGAGGAGGAGTTCAAGCCTTTTGGTACCATCACCTCTGCCAAGGTTATGGTTGACGAGACCGGCAAGTCCAAGGGCTTCGGTTTCGTGTGCTTCTCGGCTCCCGAGGAAGCCACCAAGGCTATCACCGAGATGAACCAGCGTATGGTTAAAGGCAAGCCTCTTTACGTTGCTCTTGCTCAGCGTAAGGACGTTAGACGTTCTCAGTTGGAGCAGCAGATGCATGCCCGCAACCAGATGAGAATGCAAAACGCCGCCGCCGCTGGTGTGCCCGGTCAGTTTATGCCTCCTTTCTTCTACGGTCAGCAGCCTGGTTTCTTCCCCGGTAACGGCAGAGCCAACGGTCCCTTCCCCGGTCCTAACCCTCAGATGATGATGCCTCGTGGCCAGATGCCTCCTCCTCAGGGTCAGTGGTCTCGCCCTGGTCCTAACGGCCAGCCTGTTCCCATGTACGGTATGCCCCCCATGTACGGTGGTGAGTTCAACGGTCCCAACGGTCGTCAGCAGCAGAGAGGTGGTCAGGTGCCTGTTGGTCGTAACGGCAAGCGCCAGACCCGCGACTTGGCTGCTGTGATCTCACAGGCTCCTCCAGAGCAGCAGAAGAGAATTTTGGGTGAGGAATTGTACCCCAAGATTCTTTCCACTGGTAAGGCCCAGGAGCCCGAGGCTGCTGGTAAGATCACCGGTATGATGTTGGACTTGGACAACCAGGAGATCTTGGCGTTGCTCGAGGATGACGAGTTGTTCAACAACCACTTTGAGGATGCTTTGACTGCCTACGAGGAGTACAAGAAGTCTTCTGAGGAGCAGGCTTAAAAGCGCCTTGATACGGCGGGATCGCTGCCTGTGCACACAAGACGTCAGTTTGTTCTCTGACCTGTACTGGGAGCGTGTGGTTGGATTATAGAGCTGCGACGCTGCCCTTTGTTAATTTTGTTGTGATTTTTTTCTGGATGGGTAAATGGTTAGTAATATATGCCAAAGAGAGCGGCTGTAGGGAATGGGTGGCGGTTTCATGTCATCACAGATTATAGGAAGAGCAAAAGTTCACTTTTCAATAGTAATTGCGCTAGTTTCAAATTTTGCAACTATGTCGCCTAAGTCGTTTTAGCCTTGTGTCGGATGGTCGACTGTGCGTCTACATGCACGTAGCAATTGAGCTCACGCAATCCACGCAATAATACACCTTTTCCACAAATTGAGTAGAGCACAACTTTCAAAATGCCCACAGTATACGAAGAGCTCAAGTCTTACCCCAGCTCAGACAAGCCTGTGGCGCCCACACAGTTCAATGGAGAGAAAAAGAAACTCAGTGGACGTATCATTGAGTGTGTGACCAATTTGCCTACCCAGATATGCAAAACCACCGATAAGGCCGGAAAGGCGGTTTGGGACGTAACCTCTGTTCGAGGACAGCTGGCATTGTACCTGTCACTATTCTATTTGCAAGAGCAAACCGAGTGGGAGACTCACATCATTGGATGGACTGGAGAGTTGGTGAACAAGAACACCACGGTGGCGTCCTCCGAACGGATCGAGGACGACCCTTTATACTTGAATGATGCTGATAAATCCGGTCTTGACACCAAGATAAGACAGGCAGTCCACAGCGACAACATCCACCCTGTCTGGCTACTTCGGCGCGACCAAAGCAGATGGCGTAGATATGCCGAGGATGTGCTTTGGCCGTTATTTCATTACATTCAAAGCGAGCCGAGCGACGGCCGGGCCGAGGCTCGCGCATGGCACGACTACGTTCGTTACAACGAGGCCTATCTCCAGAAGGTGAGAGCCTTGTACAGACCCGGCGACATTATCTGGATCCACGACTACTATCTTTTGTTGTTGCCGCAGTTGGTTCGCATGGAGTTCCCCGATGCGTACATCGGGTTGTATGTTCATGCTCCCTTTCCGTCTAGTGAGTACTTCCGGTGTTTGGCCAAACGTACTCAGCTCTTGGACGGCATGCTTGGAGCAGACAAAATCGGATTCCAGAGCGAGTCAATTCTGCGCCACTTTTTGAGTTGCTGTGCGCGAGTGTTGGGCCACGAGGTCAACACCGAGTCGGTTTCTGCTTACGGCACCACCATCTCTGTTGAGGCGTTGCCTATTGGAATAGACACCCAGAGAACCGAGCACGATGCATTTTCAAAGGAGGTAGACGAGAAAGTGGCAGCGCTCCAGGAACTCTACTCCAACAAGAAGATAATTGTGGGTAGAGACCGGCTCGATACGGTGCGTGGCGTGGCCCAAAAACTCCAGGCTTTCGAGATGTTCCTACAGATGTATCCGGAGTGGCGCAACAAGGTGGTTCTCGTGCAAGTGTCATCGCCTGGGTTCTCGCACACTGCCAAAACAGAGAAGGTGGTCAACGAGTTGGTCAGCAACATCAACTCGCGCTTCGGTTCGTTGAACCACACGCCTGTCCACCACTACCAGATTAGAATCCATAAGGACGAGTACCTTGCTTTGTTGCGCGTGGCAGACTTGTCGCTCATCACGTCGGTGAGAGACGGCATGAACACCACGTCGCTCGAGTTTGTCATTTGCCAGAAGGAGAAGAAATCTCCGTTAATTCTCTCCGAATTCAGTGGCACGGCGGCTGTTCTCAAGGACGCCATAATGGTCAACCCGTGGGATCCTGTCGGGCTTGCCAAAACCATGAATGACTGCTTGCGGATGACGCCGCAGCAGCGCGAGAAGTACGAGGACGTGTTGTATCGCCAGGGTACCGCAAACACTGTGCAACGGTGGACAAACGTGTTTCTCAAGCACCTCGTCGAGCATGTCAGCAGCACTCATCAGACTCATCTTACACCCACCCTCAACCGTCCGCACTTGTTGAACAGCTACAAAAAAGCCCAGCGCCGGCTTTTCTTGTTCGACTACGACGGGACTCTCACGCCGATTGTGAAAGACCCAGCGGCGGCCATCCCGAGCAGCAAGCTACTCAAGATCGTAGACGCATTGACCGAGGATCCCAAGAACCAGATGTGGATCATTAGCGGCCGCGACCAGGAGTTTTTGGAAAAGTGGTGGGGATCGCACAAAGTCGGTCTTTCTGCCGAACACGGCTGCTTCATGAAGGACCTCGACTGCCACGAGTGGTACAACTTGGCGGCAACGTTCGACATGGGGTGGCAGATAAAGGTGGACGAGGTTTTCAGGAAGTACACTGAGCGCACGCCCGGCACCAATATCGAGCGCAAGAAAGTCGCTCTCACGTGGCACTATCGCCGGGCAGACCCAGACTTGGGCCTGTTCCAGGCGAAAAAGTGCTTAGAAGAGTTGGAGTCTACAGTGGCTACGCAGTTTGACGTAGAGGTGATGTCCGGGAAGGCCAACATCGAGGTTCGCCCCAAGTTTGTCAACAAGGGCGAGATCGTGCGCCGGTTGGTGTTGAACCCTCACGGCGCCAAACAGAGTCCTGGTGTCCAGAACCCCGACGAGCTTTCCACCCCACATGACCGGCTCCCCGACTTCATCTTCTGTCTAGGGGATGACCTCACTGACGAAGATATGTTCCGCTCTTTACGAGACATCAAGCAGGAGTGGAACAAAGACGAGAAACCCGGCACGGACATCTTTCCTACGTTGGTGGGGCCGGCTGCCAAGCCCACTCTTGCCACGGCGCACTTGAACGAGCCTGCGCAGGTGGTGGACACCTTGGGGCTTCTTTCGGGGCACGTGTCGTTGTTCGAGAGTGCCGGGTCGGTTGATCTCGACGACCGGGGGCACGTGACGAACAGCGAGCTGAGCGAACGGTCCAAGAAGCGCTCGGCTGCGGCTTGAAAATAGACAATTTTATTAAGAACAGAGCACTACGCATCAGAGGCCATTTCCTACTTGGCTGCGCATTTGGGCGCATTAGTCGACAGGCGGGCCAAGTCTCGCCGAGGCTGCTGGCTCGTCGATTGTGGAGAACTCGTGGAGATCTTTTTGATTGCTAAACCAACGCCTCTTGGTATCTCCTGCCCGGACTTAACAATTTTATCGGCCCAGGGCAAGTGCCGAGCTTGTATGCAGAAACCCCTCTTTTAAGCTAGCGGTTTCGCACCGGGTTCCCGCAACTCCATCACATGTCGCGTTTCTGGAAGTGGGGCTACCGAGCCAACGTCAAGCTTCACACCGGCGACGATGACAAGCTGCCGAAAATTGCTGAAAACCTCACCTTCAAGGAATTTGTCTCGAGCAAACTCGCGCGCGTCAAGGTCAACCAGAAGTTGCGGTTGAACCCTCTTCTCTTCAATGGAACGCTCCAGACGCTCTATTACGCCATGCACAATTCCAAGTCCGAGTTCCAGGTCTCTTATGGCCGTGAATTGTTCAAATATTCCGACGGCGGCCAGTGCTCGCTCGACTGGATCATAGAACCCGAGTCTCCCGAGGAATTCGCCAGGTTGTACAAGGAGACGCTTCCAGCCGATTCACCACGGCTCCACCCGAAAACTCGGTTTTTCACGCCACAGGAGTTGGCTAGCATCACCGCCAGGGGCCAGCACCTGTCCAAGCCGCTTTGTGTGGTGATGCATGGCCTTGGTGGTGGCTCGCACGAGCCATTGATCAGAAACCTCGGCCAGTACCTTCGTGAGCGTGGCCACGACTGGGATGTCGTGGTGGTGAATAACCGAGGGTGCTGCCGGACGAAAATCACCACGGCTCGTATCTTCAATGCCTTCTCCACCGACGACATCCGCGACGTGATCATCGATCTTTCCGAAAGATTTCCTGACCGCCCGATCTATGCCGTCGGGTTCTCGTTTGGTGCGCTCCTTTTGGCAAACTTCTTGGGCCAGTTTCCCGATGATGCGTCCAGATTGATCAAGGCCTCGGTGCTCATAGGATGCCCCTGGGATCTCGTCAAGAGTGCAGTGCACTTGGACTCGTCGTGGTCGGGCAGGTATTTGTTCAACCCCAACCTCACCGTTTTCCTCAACAAGATTGTCAAGGCCAACCGCAAGGAGATCCAGGCCAGGGTGCCGGAGTTCACCGACGACGTCATCGCTCAGGCACGCAATGTCAAGAAAACGTACGAGTGGGACAACTTGATTACTTGCCACACTGCGGACTACGACAACGTCTGGGACTACTATGAGGACGGGCTGCCTCAGCGACAGATCCACAACATTTCCGTGCCCACCTTGATCATCAACTCGACAGACGACCCCGCTGTGGCCAACGACTTGCCTGTGAGCGAAGTCCTTGCCAACCCTAATTTGGCGATGATCGAGACCGACCTTGGTGGCCATCTTGGCTGGGTGCAGAGTTCCGGTGAGTTCTGGTGTGTGGAGGTGGCTGACGACTTTTTCACCGAGTTTCACCGGGCCACCACCAAGGGCTCTTCCGGGTGATGGCATCCATGGAAGAGAGTTGAGAGACGGGCCCGGGCAAAGCCGCACCAGTAGCAGGGCATGCACATTGATGACATAAACGCAGATAGGCGAGGGGAGGAGACGCAGTATGCTAATAAACAAGATAGATGACAATGCATTAACGAGGCTCCGAGGAGACCTTCGCATGCAACGCGGCTAGTAGTGGGTTCTTTCTGCCTTCGGTTGGGGTGCCTGCATATTCTGAGGACTGTGGCCGATCCGGCCGAACCCGGGTCGGAAAAACGTCAGAGCTTCTGAGTTGCGAGCCCGGGAAAGGTCCACGAGACGCAAAAATCATGACCGTAAACTGAACTGATTTCCCGTAGAGCACAGGCAATTTTCTCTCGAGGTGGGCCTTCTTGCGGGGTTCACCTGGCGCACCACGTGACCAAGAAACCAGGGGTCCATCGGGTTCTTTTGACGCTACAACTGGTGCTAGGAGCGAGAAATCAGGCGCGAATCTATAGCCGGCGTGCCTTTGAAGTATTGCGCTCAGCAGCCAGGCCAGTGGAAAAATGGGGCAAAAGAGGGATAGAAAAGATGTTGGAAAAGACCCAGAGTGCCCTGACACAATAGCGACACTTTCTTGACGAACGTCGTCATCGAACATTGTTCTTCTACGCTAGAAATCGCACGAGTGCGTCATCTGCCTGCACAGCCGCACCCGGCACTATTAGGGCTACTTGCACCAGACGCAACGCAACATTCATCATCACCGCTTTCTTCCTAAACCAAGGTGAAAATTCCAAATATCGAAAAGGAAGGGAAGCACTTTCGATCTCGCGTTCCCGCTACTTTTGCTAATCGCCTATTCCGATACTCACACATACCCCTATAAATGCCGTTCCACAAGCACGAGCTAGCATACCTAGACGTTCGGCTCAGAACGTTCGGCCACAAAAACACCGTCCTTATCAAGGGCAACCAAAACGACGTGCCTGCCATCCCCATCGAGGGTCACGTGAAGTTGTCCACCAACGAGGATCTCCACGTCAAGAGCGTGCGGCTCAGTTTGGTGGCCGAGTACCAGGTGGACTTTTACGAGAGATCGGCTCTGGGCCACCTGGTCGGCCAGGTCTGTGAAAAAGACTGTGCCTTGCAGGTTGTGTGGTCCAATTTGCTAACATCGTCCGAGGGCTCCGTGCGCCATGGAAACTACGGCGACCGGCTCGTCAAGATGAGCAAGTTGGATAAACATCACAAAGGGTCACGTGAGCACTCGGCGTCAAACTCGACTTCCAGCTCTCTCAACAACTCTTCGGTGGACCTCCGCTCAATGGGCGGCCACCTGAATCCCGTCGAGCTTCTAAGGCTGCGGCCGGGGTTTGGCCGGGCACTGTCGCTGCTGAATGTTTCGCTGGAGCTGAGTCTTTTTGCCATTCCCAAAGCTGGGAAAGACGGCACGCCATTCCCTATGGAAAAACACACTCACTCGCATTCGTTCTTGCTTCCACAAGGAAACTACTCGTTGCCGTTCCGGGTAGTGTTGCCGTCAAATGTACCCGAGTCTGTAGAGGGACTTGCCAACGGCAAGGTCTTGTATAAGCTCGAGTGCGTGGTGGAGCGAGGCCGCTTCGAGCGGTCGTTTACCAAGGCAAAACACATTCGACTAGTCCGCACGTTGCATCCGCAAAACATGAATTTGACAGACCTGATTGAGTTTGGCAACACGTGGCCAGGGAAGCTCGAGTTCAACGTCAGCACGCCACGCAAGGCACTTGCTCTTGGCACTCTGGTGCCCATCAAGGTGTTGGTGGTGCCGCTTGTAAAGGGACTTCTGTTCAAAAACATCTCGGCCGAGCTCGTGCAGCATCATCTGTTCAACTGCATTGCGGCTCGGTCGCAGGACTTTGAGACGGTGATCGCGCACCAGAGGTTGAGTCGTCTCGAAACCACCTGCAATGATGACCACTGGCTGGTCCGTGGCCATTACAAACTCCCGTCGCTGCTCAAGGAAGTCAACCAGTCCTGTGCACTTAACGACGACATGGTGGTAGTGCGGCACCGGCTCCGAGTCACCATTCATATCAAGAATGCCGATGGCCATGTGCTGGAGATGCGCGCCAACTTGCCTGTGGTTGTGTTCATGAGTCCTTTCCACGGAACCATCACAACGCGGCACTTGACCGTTGACGGCGACGGCAAATTTTTAACGTCCGCCGATCCAGACCGAGAGGATGTGATTTTCCAAGGCCCAGACGGCGGTTCGGACGACGAAAACGAAGATGACGACGACATCGACGACGACGAAGAGGGTTACTGCGCTGATCGCGACGACACAAATGCCCCTCCCCAGTACAACGAGCACGAAAAGGACTACTTGTATGACCAATTTAACCCGCAAACGCCTGCGGAGCAGCTTCGCTCACACGGCGTTAACACCATCGACAGCTACTTTGATTTTCTGCACGGCGCGTCGCTGCCTCTTCACGGCATCGGCTCGGGCTCAGCGACTCCATTAGATCTGACCATCTTGCTGCGCGTGCCGAGCTATGAACGTGCTGTTGACGATGACTCTGACGATTACGAAGAGGAGCCGGCGCCCATTTATCCTAGCTCGGCAGACTCGTCGGCACTGATGTCGCCAGGCTTGTTCATGTCGGAGGTGAATGCGCGGCTTGCTGACCGAAGTGCCAGCATGACGAGTCTTTTGATGCCCAAAGACAAGCACTTCAAGAACCGATTGGCGTTTTTGAGGCGAGAGGTTGACCGCACCACGAGTAGGTAGGATTTCCAGCCAGGAGAGAGACCAATACAGATGAGAGAAATAATTGGGGGCACCAGTCTGGAGTTGGGTTAGTCGCCATCTTCGTTCAGGGTTGTGTTGGTGCCCATAGATGGTAAGATTGGCTCGCAGCGGAGTAGTTCTTGCCAGGTGGGTCATTTTATATTTCCGCCGTAGCATCAAAAGCAAAATAAACGAAATAGACAAGAAAAAAAACGTGCCTGTTTTCCTCGAACCGTTTTGTCTTTCTCTTCAGTTGAACTTCATGCTGGAGTGCATCCAGTGCGACACCTTACATTCCATGGCCACTCCAACACTTGCAAGCGCCGCTGGCGCCGGCGTCACGCCGCAGGGTGGAACACCCGTGCCTATGCCGGCTCAAGTACCTCCTTTTGCTATGACTGTGGCCAATTTTCTCCGTGAAAACAAGACCCTTAAGAACAGAGGTGGCCTTCTTGCCAACCAACAGGAAGTTGACTTTTTCAGATACAAGCGGTTTGCCCGGGCAATCCAGGGCGACGAGTACCAGAAGAAGCTGGCAAATCCTGCCAGCGGGTTGCCTCCTGTGAAGTCTGACGAGGATGTAGCCAAACTTTTCGTGCTGTTGATTCAGGGCCGCATGGTGGTTCCGGTTGAAAAATTGCACTACGACGAGATCAAAAAAATGAAATGGAAACCCAACCGGCAACGACCCACATTGAAACCCACGCAGAAGGCTGTGATTGAGCCGGAGGCATACTACGCGTGGACCTACGTCAAGCCCAACCCGTACTTGGTGTTGTACGGGTTTTTGTTCCTTGTGGCTGTGTTTGCCGTGATTCTCTTCCCGTTGTGGCCTGCCTTTATGCGCCGTGGCGTGTGGTACTTGTCGATGTTGTCGCTCGTGTTGTTGGGGTTGTTCTTTGCCATGGCTATTGTGAGATTGATTATCTTCTGCGTGACCTACCTAACCATGCCCAGCGCGTTTTGGTTGTATCCCAACTTGTTTGAGGATTGCGGATTCTTCGAGAGTTTCGTGCCTGTGTATGCGTGGAGTGATGCGGAGAAGAAGCTGAAGAAGAAGAGAAAGGGCAAGAAGATTGAAGAGGTCAGTGAGGCTGAGGCTACTGCGATTGAGAATGAGCGCGGCGAAGCGGCAGCCAGTGGCTCGGCCACGTCGCAGACGGCAGCCACGAAGCGAACCGTGACTTTGGAAGAAGTCGAGGAATGAAGTCAGTGAACATCGGTATGGATGGAGAGAGAGAGAGAGAGAGAGAGAGAGAGAGAGAGAGAGAGAGAGAGAGAGAGAGAAGATGAAGTGGACAGCGCAGCTTTTGAAGCTAATTCTGCAACACTAAAGTGCCCTTGCAATACGAGGCGCCTTAGAATGCGCTGCTATGGCTGGTCACTTTGGATGTGACTCACATAACACGCTCGGCTCACAGAGATTTGTGCTGGCGAAAATAGCACATCAAATCCTGCCAGAGGCAGACTGTAGATTCCCAAACCACGCAAAGAAACGGATTACCTCGGTGTCCCGTGGTTCGCCGGTGTGGCGCTTGACCAAGTTCGTAGAGCAATTGACGTTGCCGAGCACGTGACAAATAGACCACTCGCCTATACTTCTAATCTTCGAAAAATAACCAGCATTTTATTTGCCTCAGTTCTTTCGCCCGTACTCGCTGCCTGGGTCGACTTCGATTGCTTGTCGCGCTTCCCCGGATCTCACCACCATGACCATCAATGACTTGGCCTTCAACCAGGACTACTCGTGCCTTCTGCTATCCACGGATGAAGGTCACAAAATATTTAATTGCGAGCCGTTTGGCGAGTTCTACTCCCTGAACGTCAGTTCCGAGGGCAAGTATCCCACTGCCTTTCTCCGAATGCTCTTCTCCACCTCCCTCACGTTGATAGTGCCCGAAATGCAAGGCTCGACGGGTAACAGGATTTTGAAAATCTTCAATCTCAAGCAGAACATCAAGATTTGCGAGTTGACGTTCCCCCTGAACATCGTGGACCTCATGCTCAACCGTAAACGACTCGTGGTGTTCTTGGAGGCGGGTCAGATCTACATCTATGACCTTGCGTCGATGCTGTTGGTCAAGGTGTTGGAAATCGAGCTGTTGAAGCCGAAATTAGGTGCCGACTATGGCGTGGTGGCGACTCTAGGTGCCGACGACCGCTCCCTTCTTGTTCTTCCCTTGATGATGATCAACGAACAAACCGACCTTTTTAACAGCGACAGCAACCACCGTCCGAGCACACCGCATCTACGCCCGAGTGACTCGACGTTCCCAACGCTGCTTGACTCGCTCGTCGAATTCACCCAGAAGGATCGCCATACCCTAACCCAAAGAGAAGGACTTTCCCTCCAAGATCTCCAGCGCGACTCTCAGGGCTGGCTCATGGTATACGACACCATTCAATTGGAGCCTCGGCTTATTTACAAGGCCCACGACTCGCAGGTTGCACGCCTAGCCATCTCCAACAACAGTTCGCTTATCTCTTCAGCATCGACCAAGGGAACTATTGTGAGGGTGGCGCATCTTGACCATGGTGATGGTGCTGGGCGACCTCACATTACGCAAGTCACGAATCTTCGCCGTGGACACAATCCGGCGCGAATTCTTGCTCTTCGCTTTGATTTGGCAGGTGCCGTGCTAGGATGCTTGTCTGACAGCAACACCGTGCATATATTTGATCTTCGCGGCGACAGCGGTGAGGATGACGCCAGAGATGAGGACTATTCGGACGGCGAGGGAGAAAATGCCCCGAGCAGTGGAAGCCGGTCGCTGGACGACCTCAACGAGAACTTGAGCAATTTGCTAGTGCAGAAACCTGCTCCTGAGCACGAGGAAGGTGGCTTGCTTCGTCTGGCCTGGCGCCGGCCCAGCACGCTTCTCAACAACCCGTATGCTCGCCTGTTTATCAGCAAGCTTCCTTATCGCAACTATTTTGACAGTTTGGTGTGGAAAAAACCCAAGCGGTCGTATGCGTACGTGAAGGTGCCTGAATACATGCCGGCAAACTCGCGGCAGAAGCATCTTGAGATGGGTTTTTCTGCCACTGGCGTATTGCTCCTGTCATATAGCACGGGCACGTTCTACCATTACCAGCTACCCAAGCCGGGCGGCGAGCGTGAAGAATGTCTTTTGGTGTCTCGAAACAGTCTTCTTTAGGCGGTCTGGGGCATTTTTGGATAGGCTGGATTGAGGCAATCAAAGGACAGCGCCAGTCGAAGGTGCTACATCGGCAATTTCAGAGAATTCTCTGCACGCCCGGACGTTGAAATCTTTTCATTTTGGGATCATGATTGTTTGTGTCTCTTGGGCTCGCAATGCTCTGGGGCTACGACTGTCTGCTGCCTCCCGCTGCTCTACTGGTCTGATGCTGCCTTCTTCAACTACTTGCTGCTCTCGTCAAAATCTCTGAAACTCGGGAGTCCAAGATCGACACAACAACCGATCGCTTCAAGAACATCGAGCCAGGACCTGGAGTTGGCATCTTCTCAGCTGAACGTTCGCTTACCTTGACCATCATCGTTGCGTGAACAGCTTCAAGACGAAGCCAAAGAAGACAAGTCGAGAAAAATGGTAATCACCGTTAAAAAAAAATAACGAATCGCAAATCTCCGACTACGCAGTGCGGTCTTCGCCTGAGCCACAGGCTCCCAAGTCGCAATATTGCAAGTTGCTCACTGGCGGGTTGTGCACTGCACAGCGAACCGAGGCCCAGATGGTTGCGGAACAAACACAACAACTTCGGCCGTCAGGAAAATTCCAACAATCTCTCAAATCTCACATTTCGCAGCCATTACCCCCGCGTTGCTTATCTCCCCTTGCGGTGGGGTTGGTGTGCATAATGGAAAAATTTTCACATTCAGGTAACCCCTCCCCTGCTTTATATCCCCGGAAGTGGCGCCGCCCTATATAAACTCCACCACACCCCAGGCAATAATGCTTCGCTCTCGCCCAATATCTGCAAAACTCCGTAGTCCTCGGATCCAAATAAGAATGGCATCTACTCCTGGCTACGCTGCCGACGACGTCCTTTTCCACAATGACAATACTGCCCGTGTCATTACTCTCAATAGACTCAAGAAGTTCAATGCGCTCAACACATCCATGGTCTCCAAGATCACGCCTCGATTGGTAGAATATGGGAAAAGCGACGTGGCTGGTGTTGTTCTTTTGACCTCCAATTCTCCCAAGGCTCTCTGCGCCGGTGGAGACGTGGCTGAATGTGCCGCTCAGATCTTGGAGGGAAACCCTGGCTATGCCACAGATTTCTTCCAGCAAGAATACAACATGAACTATTTGATTGCCTCGTTTTCCAAACCATACGTTGCGTTGATGGACGGAATCACCATGGGTGGAGGTGTGGGTTTGTCTGTACATGCCCCATTCAGAGTCGCTACCGAGAAAACGAAGTTGGCAATGCCAGAAATGGACATTGGTTTTTTCCCTGACGTCGGTACGACCTTTTTCTTGCCTCGTTTGGACGACAAGTTGGGCTACTACTACGCCTTGACGGGTGAAGTTTTGTCGGGTCTAGATGCATACTTTGCTGGCTTTGCTACACACTACGTTCCTTCGGAGAGAATTCCCCACTTAAAAGCACGCTTGGCATCGTTGAACCCTCCGGTCATTAATGGGAAGAAAGATGAGGCTTCGGTGTTAAGAGGCCAGAAGGATTTTTTCGCCCAGGTCAACGAGGTCATTGACGAGTTCACGTTGACGAAGTTGCCAGAGGACTACAAATTCCATTTGGCCGCTGAAGAGGTTGAGTTGATTAACAAGGCGTTTTCCCAGAAGTCCTTTGACGACGTCTTAGCCACCTTCAAGAACGCCAACACACCATTTGGCACCAAAACGTACGAGAGGTTAGCGGCCAAATCGCCTACGTGCATCCGGGTTGCGTTTGAGCTCTTGAACAAGGGTCTCCAGAACTCCATCCGTGCCCAGTTGGAATTAGAGTTGGTCACCGCTACCAACATGATGAACGCCAAAATTGACGAGAACGACTTCGTCAAGGGCGTCAAGCACAAACTTATTGATAAGATAAAATCGCCATTCTTGCCTGAGTGGACGCCGTTCGACGCCAAGCGCGTGGAGGCTTTGCAAAACTCATCCATCCACACCGCAAAGCTCCCCAAGCCATACCTTGAGCAATTCTTCGGCATCAACTTCAATGACTACATTTTCCAGATGGGCTTGCCAAACAACAAGCAGGTTGAGGCCTACATTACGGGAACTGACGGTTCCAACAGGCTGTACTTGCCCACGCCAGGTGAGGTGTTGAAATACTTTCAGCAGGCAACGAGAAACAAGCTCGGGGTCAAGGAGAAGGTGGAGCAAGTATTGGCGCTTCACGGAGAAGCCTCGAAGTACGACAACAAGTACGTGTCGTGGAAGAACTAATGTACATAGTAAACCATCGTACGCAACCCTTCTTGTAGTGGTCACTGCCTGGCTGCACCCCCATTTCTGCTACGTCCTCCATTTTCTCTTAAACATCTGTTGTCCTATATTATCGTACACTACTTGTATTTCTCCACAATGTAGTCCTCGCCGAGCTCCTCGTAGTCTGCCTTGGAGATGAACCAATTGTCGAGCGCCACGTTCACACTGCCATTGTCTCCTTCCGTGGACATATTGAGCATGTTGGCCAACGTAGACGCGCCCAACCAGGCGCCAAACCGCTTCTCGAACACGTCGTGGATATCGCCAGCAGCATGGTTTCTCAACGGCGTGATGTAAAGCTTGTAAGTGCCAGTTATGGCGTAATTTGGAAGAACCTGCGGAGCAGACCTGCCGAGATCTCCACAAAGACGATCAGATAATCCTGGAAGTAAGGATCCTCCTCCTGTAAGCAAGAAGTTCTGGAACAACTGGCGCATCACGTCATTAAACCTAGCGTTGGCACTCAGCGACTGCGACTCGTTAGCCACACTAGACATGAACGACAGTTCCAAGCTCTTGATGGTGAAAAGCACGATATTCAGGAGCCCATGGGTGTGTGGCTTTTCAAAACTTGGGTCGGGCACTGGTACGCCAGGCAACTTGTACGAATGGGGTACAAAGAGAGGCTCAGTAAGTGGGATAATCTCGTTGTCCTTGTAGCTCACAAGGGTTTTATCGGGCAACTGATACGCAGACGGATGCTGGTGTGGTGGCCCCAGGTAGTAACTGCTTTGAGGGGGCACCCCCGGAGGAGGCTCCGTCACGTAGAGCATAGTCTGCTTGAAATTGTGCAAGAGATTGTGAGTAGCATGGTATGCTTTGAATGAGTCCAGGACGGTGCCCGAGGCATACTTTGAAGGAATCAACCGAGCAAAGTCAAGTTGGGCAGGTTGGTGCCCCAATTTCGCTTCCAAGCTGCGCATGGCGTGTAAGGTCACAAAGTCACCCCCGTACTTTGAGTGGAACGTCGATTTCTGTTGGATAATGCCGTCCAAGATGGGAGTAACGCTCACCTTGGAAGCTCCAACATCGATGACCAAGCCGCTCAGTCGGCCAGCATGATAGAGCTGGGCCAAGGGAGATTTGACTAGCGAGAAAAGAGGCACGTTAAACTGCTCAAACGCAAGCTGGGCCATTGCTGTTTTGTTTTTCGTGGTGTTCCAAGTTTCCTCGGTCATCACCAACGGGTGGTCTTTGGGGTCCACACCATTTCCGTTGTCGAGCGAATCATAGGCGTACTGCCAGTTGCTAGCGATATTTTCGTAATCATAGATGAGGCCGTCTTTCACGAGCGTCATCACATCCAAGTCCGGATGGCTGTTGACGTTCTCGTCACCAACTATGACGTTTCCTTGGTCGTCGCGCTGGTACACAGAATTGTAAACGAGTGACGGAATTTCATCGGACGCAAAGCCCGCACGAGTAGTGCTGGAGCCATTGTCGATGACCACGGCGGGTAGACTGTTGACCATGAAGAAGACGTGCTTGTTGTGCGGAATGTGCAGGAGACTGGTACGAAGTAGGTGGTGGGCGAAGGTTTTTGGCAAAATAGGGAGGAGAGAAAGTTGAGAAGAACGGCGTTAGGAAAGAATTACTTTTTGTTTGGGCTAATCGGTCCGGGTGTGTCTAGAATGCAGCGTGCGGTGCTTGGCAGTTCCCAATGGAATTGAGATGGTAAAGCATTGCAGCTTGGCGAAATTTCGATGTCCACGGTGTCAAGGAGGAACCCGACCGAATATCCTGACCGAGAGCGCTCCTGTCTATTTTAGTCCCTCGCTGTCCAGAGTATACTCCGTACGGATGGATCTCACGCCAACTGGACAGCTATAATCCAAATCAGAAGAAATTCAAAATAAAGTAGTAGTACAAAGAAACCCCGAAACCCAAGTCACTCGCAAGCCTCCCTCTTTTCCAGCTCATTCACTTCTTGCTTCACCGTGAGAACAAGCCATGGCCACTTTACAGTGTCGACTCTGACGCCAATTTCTAGTTCGAGCACTTCAGCGTCAGCAGCCTCAAGAATAGACCCCAGCAACTCACGTGCCACAACGGCCTCGGAATCCCGGGCATTGTTCTTCGGCATTCGATGCAAAGCACGCACTCCATCGGAATGGCACTGGTGGCCTCGGGTAGAAAATCGGCTACCGAAACGCTGACGCTACAGCGCGCGTCTCCAAATGCCGGAATCGATTCTATCTATTTCCAAGCCCCGGTTCGGAGAGCCGCTCGCCGCCGCGTTCACGTGACCGCGAATTCTCCACCGTGTTAACAATCGCGCCAAATTTATAAGCCTGCAAATTCCACCTTCTTCCCCATCACAATGAAGTTCTGGAAATTCTCCACTCAGACCCTCGCCGCTCTTCTCGCGTCCGTGTCCATTGTTCTGGCCAGCGGTCCTTCCGACGGCGATGCCATTGCCGACCCCGACTCCGCCGTGGTCCAGTTGGACACAAAGGGCTTCAAGGACTTCTTGGACGAGAACCCGCTCATTTTGGCTGAATTCTTCGCGCCTTGGTGTGGCTACTGTAAGCAGTTGGGCCCCGAGTTTGCCAAGGCTGCCGACATCTTGAACGAGACCAACCCCAAAATCAAGTTGGCCCAGATCGACTGCACCAAGGAGGAGCAGTTGTGCCAGCAGCACTCTATCCAGGGCTACCCCACCTTGAAGGTCATCAGAGGTGCCTACCAGCAGCCCGACGACTATGATGGTCCACGTGACGCCGAGGGAATTGCTCTGTACATGATCAAGCAGGCCCAGCCTCCAGTGTTGAGTGTGGCCAACATTGACGACTTCGTCAGTGCTGGCCTCGGCGAGCGCCGCCCATACGTGGTGCAGATTGTGCCTGAGGCTGCGCAGAAGGTGTACGAGGCCGTCAATGCCACGTTTGGAGAGATCGCTAACAAGCAGAGAAAGGCCACCAGCTTCTTCTCGTTCACGTCTGACAAGTTGATCAAGGAGCTCGCCAAGCTTGTTAACGTAGACATCTCCGGCGATGAGCCCAAGTACTTGGTTGTCCATCCCAGTGAATTGAAGCAGGCCAGACTCTTTGAGGGAGAGTTCTCCGAAGAGGCTTTCGAGGAGTGGCTCGCCAACGCCAAGGTGCCCTACTTTGGCGACATCAACAGAGAAACCTACATGGTCTACATGGGCTCCAAGTTGCCCCTCGGCTACTACTTCTACAACACTGGTGAGCAGAGATCCAAGGTGGAAAAGTTCTTCCACGAGCTCGGAAAGAAATATGTGGGCGTGATCAACTTTGTGGGCTTGGACGCCAGCTTGTACGGCCGCCACGCAGAGATCTTGAACATGGACGCTGACAAGGTTCCTTTGTTCGCCATCCAGGACAACCTGAACAGCAGAAAGTACGGTGTCGACCAGAACGAGTACCCTGAGGGTCCCTCTACCGAAGTCATTGAGAAGTTCGTGGAGTCCTTCCTCGCCAATGAGCTCAAGCCCATCATCAAGTCTGAGCCCTTGCCTACTGAGGAGGAGATTGCTGCCTCTGAGGTGGTGAAGTTGGTTGCCCACAACTACGACGATGTTATCAGCGACCTCTCCAAGGACGTGCTTGTTGAATACTTTGCTCCCTGGTGCGGCCACTGCAAGAAGTTGGCTCCTATCTGGGAGGAGTTGGCTGGTATCTACGACTCCAAGAACCCCGAGTCCAAGGTGACTATTGCGGCTATTGACCACTCCAACAACGACGTGGACACCCCAGTCGTGATTGAGGGCTACCCCACCATCATTTTCTACCCTGCCAACGGCGAGATCGACCCCAAGTCTGGAATGAGAAAGGCCATCCACTACGACAAGGGCAGAGATTTGGACAGCTTCCTTGAGTTTGTCAAGGCTAAGGGTACACACCAGGTTGATGGCGAGGCCTTGAAGGCTGCCAAGGCTGCTGCCTCAGAAGATGCTGCCGTGGAGGAAGAGGACGAGGAAGAGGTTGAGGAAGTTGAGGAGGTCGAGAGTGTTGAGGACCATGACGAGTTGTAAATCTTAAAAGCGAGTGATTCTTAAATGCGTAGAGTATAAAATGAGATCGTGTTGGCATTAAAAGAGTTCTGAACTCTTCTGCGTTTGATAACTCTAGGTTTTCTTTGGGCCCCAGATCTTTACCAACTTATCGTCACCCACGGAGCTCCAGTAGAGACCGTAGTCAATGCCATTCTTTGGGGGCACGTACAATCTGTTCCAATCCACTGCATTGCACAAGCTGTCATGGCCACGCACCCGAGTGACGAGTTGTCCCGTGGAAAGCCGCCAGAGGTAAATGAAGCCATCGTCACTGCCACTAAGAACATACTCCTCCTGGCCCAGCGACGCGTTCAAGTAACCAAAGCATGATCTGATCATGAAGACGCGCTGCTTGTGACCCAAGAACTTCTGCTTCAAGAATGGTTTCTCCTGCCTCTCTAAAGGCGAAATATCCCAGACTTGAAGCTCCTCGGGAGCGATACTCAAGAGCATGTAGCGCCCATTGGCCGACACTGCACATGACGTGAGCCTTCCGTTGAGGGTAATCAGGGCAATGCGAGAAGTTGTAGCCACCATGTCCAAAACTTCAGGAATCTTGTAAAACTGCACCTGTTTGTCGTTGTTGGCAGTGATTAACACCTTGCCGTCGGGGGTGACGGCAAAGTCGTTGATGCGATTGAACTGGCTCACGGAGCTGTTCTTGTCCACATTGGGGTCGATCTTAGAGTCGCTGGGAGCGGTGTCGGGGTCTTTTGAGTCGGAAACGTCGCCGTTCGAGTCCAGCCACTCGTCTGCGTCGCTGTAGAAATCCAACACCTCTCGGCCATTGATGGAATACACTTTGAGCACCTTATCGGGTGAGCCAACGACGAAATGGGGAGTGACGTCGGCGTGGGTCTCCAAGAATTCACAGGGCCAAGTGCGCATGCCCTCGCCGAGAGTGAAGCACGACACCAACGTGTACAAATCGGCATCGTCATGTGACCTGGTGTTGCGCCGGACCTTCTGTGTTATTCTAGCCACATTCCAAACCCGAATGATGGTGTCGAAGCAGCACGTGACCACGTAGCGTTCAAGCGGCTCCCAGCAGAGATAAATGATGCCCTTCTTCTTGCCGGGCAGCGGGCGATGCGAGTCCTCGACAAAGGCATAGTCGTCACGTTCTGCAGACGCGTCCAACACCGCGATTCTCTTGAAGCCGTCCTCCACGTCGTAGATAATGCACGTGCCATCCAAGGAGCCGGTGGCAAGGAAGCGGCCCAGCGGAGAGAAGCGCGTAAACCACACCTCATCCGTGTGGTCCGTCAACGTATGCAACTGGTGGATGGGGAGGCTGTCGCGGGCTTGTTCGGAATCAAAAAGCGCAACTGGCAGAGCAGCAGGCTCGAGCCGGGGAGGGAGGTAGTATGGGGACTGCGAAATACGATGCAACATAGCATCCTCAATAATCAGCAGGAGGCTGTTTTCGGCGATCTCCGGGTGCTCCCAGCTGGAGGCGGGAGCGTCGGTGGCTAGAATGTGATGGACATTGGTGGAAAGAGCCGTCCGCACCACCCGCAACGCCTGAATTTGCTGCGGAATCAGCAGCTGTGGAATCAGCAGCATGTGACGTGGCTTCAGCACGTTGAAAAGCACTTCCGTGGTCATGAGCCGTGAGAGAAGCTCGAGTGGCTTTGGCGGCACTAGTGCCAACGTCAGGAGCACTGCGCTCTCCAGCTGGGTGGACAATTGCGAAACAAAATCGGTGGATTCGTCTTTTGTGTCAATTTGTGCGTACGCGTCTCGCACTGGCCCTTCAAGCTGATCCATGAGGCTGCCTCGGTCGTCTCCATAGGAAGCGTGGATCACGTTCTCCAAGAATCTGCTTCGCTCAAGAAGGTAGGCCACCACGGCTATGCGATTCTGAGATATCTGTGCGGGCTGCGTGCCAAAGTCAAACTCCACCTCCAACAGATGCAACATCTGGAGTGCTTTATCGTAATTGCCAGCCATGATAGGCACCCCGAGACCAGGAGCCAAAGATTTGCCCAGTGCCGCCAGCGGCAGGGGATTGGAGAGTGAATCGAGAGTCTGAGCAACTTCGGGATACCCTAGGTCTTCAAGCGAGCGGCGGATTAGCTGGATTTGGAATTCCTTAGACATGGTGGTTGGGGTCGGGCTGGGTGCAGGACGCTCCGATTCACTCCCGTGACGGGTGCGAGAGGCCGTGGAGTGCGAGTGATGGTCGAGATAAGACGGGCCACGCATGACTAGCAAACCAGCATCAATTGTCAGTGGTGTGTCGAGCGCCGGTAACTGTTTGGTTGAAATTGGCGATTATTTTTTGTGACCTCGTGATTTCACTTTCGCCGCCAACCGCAGGCGGGGCTGGAAAAGTACGAACAGTAAGCTTTTGGCTCGCCACTGGAAATGCAACATGGCATCTGCAAAGGGCATTTGAGATCTACATGGCAGAATTTTCATGCCGTTCCCCTCAATCCAGCTTCGGTCCGAGAATTTCTATTTCGTCGACTCAGCCTCCGTTCGGCGTATCTCACACTTTGCAATGACTGATTCCGCCAGATAAGCCGAATGGGGTGATGGGGTTTCGCCGTGTTGCCACCTAGAACTAAAACGGCTCCACGGCTTGCACACAGCAATATTCTGACAGCAATTACGAATCCCCCTTTTCTATTTTCCGCCTCCATAGGAACATTCTCCCTAAATGCCACCCACTGCAACCCGGAGGTTCCATGTTGCGCGTCACCCGTATTAAGAACGCCACCAAATTGAAGGTTTGGATTTTGGTTCCACGTTGCCAATTCGCACGTTTCTATGTCTCCTTCTACCCGCTAAAATGAACTGCCCGGTCTCGGCGCCGCCACCTGCCCTCAGCCGTGCAGATACACGAGCCCCGGCACTGCCGTATTTGAACCCTAATCAAATCAGTCATTACACGGCGCATGCCTAGACCTTGCCTCGTCAGATGCGCGGCGGCGTTCTGACTTATCGGTCCGTTCACCAGCCTGCACCGAACTCGAAGACTTTATCAGAGGAGAACTCAGCGCCATTCTGAGGAAGAGTCGAATAAATTACGCATGAAAGATAAGAACCCTAAGAACAGGGCTCCCGAATTGAAATTCTGTTCTCTTCTGGAGATTCAATTCCCATGGAGGGCCGTGTTGTTGTCGTCTTTCGAGCATGTTTGTTGTTATTCTGATCTCTTGCCACCTCGCATCGATTGGCCCGAAAATATGCCCGATGCACAAAAATACTGCGGGAAGCAACTGCGCTGACTAAGCGCAGTCAGCGTGCGTCGGAGCTGGGAGGAAAGAGGGAACCGCACGCAGGCACCAGATGGGAATGAAACGCATATACGGTAGCCAGACTATTGAAGAGAAAAAAAATAACTCGCGATATAGCCGATCCCTGCACACGCCCCCTTTTTGACTGTTGAGTCCGTTTCTGTCACGCCCGTGGGGCTTGCTTGACATATGCCGTACGTCATTCGTGCCGCTGGAAAAAGCGGCCGACGCGCCAGCTTGCCCATGGAGTTCTGGGCATTGTTGTAACATGCGTCGCTTTCTGTGGTTGATGGTCTTCTGCTCGCTACTTAGATTTTTTTAATTGATTTTTCCACTGTTTTCAATTCATTCTGCTCTGTCCCCCCGGCGGTCTAGTCGGCGATTGGCGGCGACCTATGCGAAACCTGCATTACAGATGCATGGTACATGAGGCAAGCCGCACAAGGCTTTGCATTGGCTTCTCGCGCATGCTGTGTGCCTGACCGCCACCCAATTAGACGCCAGTGAGCGAGACAGATAGACTGTCTAGAAAAGAGCGAGAAAAAGAAAAACCAAGCCCACAGCATAGGCACTATTACAAAAGGAAACACATTTCGCTCACGCTGGCTCTGTCTGGAAATCGCTCTCCTGCACCCCACCGCCCAAGATTCGCCTGCTCAGTCCTGATCCTCATTACCTGCCACGCCGTGTCCTGCACGCATCCTTTCTTCACTGCCCCTCCATCTTCCCACTGTTATTCTCAAACTGGCGATCCCCTTCTCCCGAAACTCCCGACATTTCTCCGATGTCGAACCCCCAGCCTCGCAAGCGCAATCGTTCCAGTTACGTCTGCACGTTTTGCAAGCGCCGCAAGGTTCGATGCGATAAGGGCCTGCCGTGTTCCACTTGCGTTAAATACGACAACCCCATATGTGAATATTTGCCTGAGCAGCTGAAAAGGATTCTGCCTTCCGGCCGTTCTTCGGCGCTGGTGCCTACGTATACCAACATCCCGACTTCTACTAATGGCGCTGCCCATAATAGCCTAGTCTCGACCCCGTCCTCAGACTCGATGCAAAATGAGCTTAAGCTCTTGAAATTGAAGATTCTGCTCTTAGAGAAATCTGTCTCGTCTAACACCTCCAACGAAAATACTCTGGACATGTCGGACATCTGGCGCTCCGATGGGAGCGTGGAAGATTTGTACGCTACTGTTCTTGGCCACAACCATTACGTCGACGATGACGAAATGTTCCTGTTTCACAAGCACTATGTTCCATTTTTAGCCCAAGGTTTACTGGCGTCCCGCCACTATGCGCCGCTCTCTTGGGTCGCTTTGCTCAACATCGACAATGCTGTCTCCCACATGTTCAAGTATAAACACAAAGAAATGATGAAGAAGCGCCATCCGATTTTGACTACCTTAAAGGAAAGCAAATCTGAGGCGCCCTCAGACAAAGTGTTTGGGCAGAAATTGTTAAAAGAGTACCAGGTGAATGAAGATGCCGAGTATGGCTCTGAGTCCTGCGCTGGAGTGGCCAACAACTCCGGTGAGTCAGAACGCTTACACCGTCTCCGCAAGATGAATGAAAAGGCAAGAATATTTGGCCTTACTATGAGGGAGACCCCCATACCTCCGCAAACCGATCTCGTGGACCGCATGTTGATGGAGCTCCCTACTCGCCGAGTGATCTGGTTATTCATCGATCGCTTTTTTGATCGCGTATATCCGTACTTCCCATTTCTCGACCAATTTGATTTTGAGGCATCGATGGAGCGCATCCTCGGCCTGGACCGCGTGTCACATGTCAAGATCACCAAGCTCAACTTGATGAAGCGCATGGATTTGATCGACGTGTCGATCCTCCTCTTGGTTCTTCGCTTTTCATACTTGACACTTTTTACCAATGACGATACAGTCAACGAGAGGAATTTCTTCACCACTGACCCATCCGAAGATGCACAGACGCTTAAGTTCCTTCTCAACAATCCCATCGATATCGACATTGTTGATACTGCCCAATTGTGCCTTCACCAGTTCGGATATCTCCGCTTCTGCAACATTCCAATTCTCCAGCTCACGTTGTATATGAAGTTATACTACACGTTTGCGCCAGAGAACGGCGACAGTCCCGAGGACACTAACTCCCAGGCTTACATTTCAATGCTCATTTATATGGCCATGAGTCTTGGCCTTCACCGCGAGCCCACTAATTATTCCGTCAAAATCAGAGACGAGCGCACGAACAACCTATGTCGCAAGATCTGGTATTTTCTTTTGGTGGTTGATTTACAGTGTGGTCTAAGTAACGGCCTCCCTCCATGTACCCGGCCCGAAATGTTCGACACATTACCCCCAGTTTTTCTGCCCAACAGCTCGAATGTCCGCAATTTGGAGTTGGAGAAACTGTCAATCGAGTGCATGCTGATGATCGATCGTTGCTACGGCAACGTCAATAGGGTGTTGCATTTTCTCAGTGTCGTCAATCTGGACTTGAAGATGAAGGACATTTGCGCAGAACTCACGCATCTTGAAGAGAAATTCTTCTTGAGCATGTCCTTTGGCTTAGACTGGACCAAACAAGGTACAGCGCCCATCACATTTGACCAAGCTATCAAAACTAAGATCCAATTCCAAGCGGATTTCTTCTTGGTTAGCATCTGCTATCATTTCTTCAACAATTACGAACGCCAAGGAAAGCTAGACTTGGCATACTTCTATTTGAAAAAGTTGGTCGTGGTTGCCGTGCAGCGTATGATGCCATTTTATTCGGCATACGTGCAAAACTCAGCTGTATGGTTCAGGAACTCCAGCGATGTAGCGGTGACACCCGCCTTCCAGACTCTTGTGCACAAATGTTTGATTGTGATACTGTCTATTCTCCTCAGGGCAAGATTCTCGAAGATGATGTTCGAGGATCTGCCTACACTTGCCGAAGACTTGCGTGATGATCCCGCCTATAAGTTGCGGTATAGTCTCATCCTAGAGACTGTGAGCTTAAGCGCTGATTGCGCCAATGTTTTCATTGACTTACTAGCCAGATTAAGTGGGAGGTACTACTATAGTTGGAGAATCTACATGGCTCAGTGTAATTTGAAGCCACTTCGTGACGGTACTGAGTATTATCAAAAGTGGTCTAAAGGTAAGGAGTGCCCCCTCACCTTGACGAATGACATGATTGAGGACTTGAATTCCATTTTCAAATCATCTTTGAGCGGCATTGGTCCAACTCGGCATCGGCCAGCCGCAAGTTACGACGATTCGTCTGTATCTACTGGTAACGCGGGTAGTGCACCAAGTAGCAGTCTGAATAGCTTGTTCTCGACCAGCACCGGTGGTTCTGGGGGAAGCGTATCGACAGAGGCTGGCACAGATTACTTTCGCACTGGGTACGAGACACCGAAATCATTCTGGAATGAAGACGACAATCTCTGGATGCAGATGATTTCTGTGAAGCCGCAAATGACAAAATCAGGCGTCTACAGCCGCACGCCCCCAACAACGGATATGGAGTTCAATTTCAACCCGGGCTCCTACGGTGGGTTCGATGCCAACGATTTGTTCAATCAGAACGAGCTAGCCGGATTTAGCTTCTTCGAGCCAAACGTCTTAGATCCATTACCACAGGATCTTTAGAATGGCAGTAGAAAGGCTGACAACGATGACGACAAGGGAAAAGAAGTTATGACATCATGAAAGCAAAATGTAAGGAAAAAAAATTTGGAAAACTTTCAAGCTCTACACCGCGAGCTTCTCAACGACTTGTATATACAATTATTACTATTTGTCCCCATCGAAGTGCCATTCGTAGACATCTTCTTCTGTCCTCAATTGAGCGTAGCTAGATGTTCTTGTATTCACCAAGATGGAACTGAAATCAAGCTTTAAAAGTGCCAGCAATTGTAGCGGAGACACGCCTGCCAATGACATTAACATCAATGGCTTGTTCAGGCTGGGACCTTCGGGAATTACGTAGCTATTGACTGCCGCCACATGGTCATCTGCAGAGTCTGGGAAACCATTTACATGCAATAAGCAAAGGTATTCGTAGAACTCATCGGGGTCTTCTATTTTGGTTAGCACCTTCGAGAAGGCACTTAGTTGGCTTTCTTTGTAGCTGGGATAGGCTGCCTCGAGCAGAAACGGCAAAGCGGCTTCCAGAATGACCTCAATGTTCAGGGATGAAAAATATACACCAGCTAATTTTTGTATTTCCGGAATGAGTCCGCCCAGTAGCTGCGACTCACAGGTGTAGAAGACATAGTAGTTCGGCGAGCTCTTTGCAGGCACGATCTTCTTGAACTTCAAAGTATGGAGAAATCTTCGGACTGAAAAGAACGCATGTTCAGTGATCTTGAATTTAAGAATCTCGCCGTCCCAGCTTAAGGTGTTCATGCCTTCCGTCGCACTGAAAGATATGCGAGGATATTGGGTGATGGATGAGATAAGTGCACTGACCTCAAAATCCAGCAGAAACCAGAACAGTGGAGTCTCAATAAACACCTTTATTGCATTGGAAATTGACCTGTCGCCAATGACGCTCACATACCGAAGCGGTTCATGGACTTCTAGCATGGCGATAAGCATCGGCGCGCTTACAAGATGGTAAATAATCCATGTGACCTGCATGTATCTATATATGTTGAAATATGCTACAGATGCATTATGGCGCTTGTTGGAAGCACCACACTTGCATTTAAATCCGCTCACCAGTTGGTGATGCTGTTCTCAGCTTCGCCGAACACGCTGTCACCTCCATTCTTCACCGTGACCACGTGGCTTTCCCAATCTGTGAAAGCTTCCACTTTGCCGGAATCGTTGTAGAATTCAGGCATCTGCTTGTGCAAAAAGTCACGGCAGTAGCGGTCGACGATTTCAAAGTCTAGCAAAAACGCATCGTGGCCCTCTTGCGAGTCGAGTTTCTTGAGCTGGTTATTAGGTAGGTGCTTTCCAAGAAGCTGCTGCTCACCATATGTGAAGAGTCCGTCGGAGGCAATTCCAATTACCAAATGAGGTAGCGTTAAGGACTCAAGAAATCTTGGAAGGGGATCTTCGTCGGTGACAGGTTCAATTCGGCCTCGCGTTATATCGTGGGTATCCACCTTGCGGCTTATGGAAATGTAGCAATTTGCGTCGAAGCGCTTAATAAATTTCTCTCCCTGGTATCTCAAATACGACTGAGCCGTAAAATACGTTTGGAGCTTATCGCTCAGGTTGTTGCGAAGGTTGCCAGTTCGACGCAGACTGCGAGCTCCGTCGTTGTGCATGAGCCAATTCTCTTCATCCTTATTGCGGGGAAGACGAATATCCTGCGGTTCTGGGGTTTTACTCAGATCAGGCAAATTTCTTCCAAATCTGGTTTCGAACGAGTTTCTAGATCGATACGTCAAAAGTGCAGCCATTCTGGCGGCACTGAGCCCACTATCGGGACGATGATTCTCAGATTCAAAGTAGTATCCGTCATCATAGTTAGGATCGCTAAATATGCACTGTCTTTGCGTCTCGTTCCACAGAATGCACCATGCACTTGCCCTAGCTGCGGTGGCAAGAGCAACTACCAGCTTGACGTAGCCAGTATCATTGTAGGTGGCTGAATATTCCAAGGCTGCCATGCCTCCCATCGATCCACCAATTACACAAGCAATTCTTTGCACTCCCAAGGCATCCAAGATGAGCTTCTGAATGCCAATGTCATCCTTGACAGTTACCAAAGGGAAAAGCGGACCATACGGCTTGCCCGTGGCTTTCTCAATGCTAACGGGGGAACACAGACCATACGGTGAGCCTAGGAAGTTGATGCAAATGATGAAAAATCGGGTTGGGTCGAACGTCAAGTTGGTACCAAGCAATGGGCCCCACCAGTCCAGAACATCGGCAGATCCTGTAAGGGCATGGCAAATAAGAAGCACATTGTCACCGTCTTTATTAAGACGGCCCCAAGTTTTGTATGCCACCGGGAATTCCATGAGTGTCTCCCCACATTCAAGATCGAACTTTGGAATTTCAACCACAGTTTGGCCGGCCACCATGGCTGCATAGGGGTTGTTTTGGGTCACCTCCTCTGTGATATTCTTATAGATCATCTTGGGAATACAAGTGAGAAGGTTGGCTGTTTTTCTCTCAAATGACTCTTGCAGAATACAGACTCGAACTTCGTGAAGCGCCTCGCTCAGAGTCACCTTCGCACGTGACTCATCAAGACATGCATTCTGCTCAAAAGAAAGGGTCGCCTGAGGGTAGAGAAGATTTTATCTTAGAATGGAAGTCTAGTATTCCCAACAAAATCCTTGACCTTTTTGTCATGTTACTCGTTAATTCTATAATCATTGTCAGTTCCTGCAAGCTGCACTACAAACTTATTTCAAAACTCGTGGAAGCCTCGATTTTAAGCTCATGCAACTTGTCCCGCTGGCCGGGATGGCAATTTCTCATCTTTGATTCTCTCAGTAATATCTTCCTCTTCACTTTCAATATCCTCAGATTCGTCCTCATCTTCTTCACCATCATCATCATCGTCATCATCGTTATCCTTTGTAAAGCTATAGGTTTCCTCTTCGACGTTCGGAGTCTGCACGCCAGATCTGCGACCGTTCTCCGCGTTGAAACGCATTGTTACAACCAACAGTTTGGCGTACGCCATCTCTTTGTAAATAGCTTCAATGGCCGATGCAACACCTGTTTCTCGCTCCATCGAATGAGCAATCTCATGTGCACGTTTCTGAAACTTCAGATCTGTGGTGACTGTCTTGAGAGCCTTGCACAACGATTTAGCGTTGAGGTTTTTCAAAGCGAGCCCCACCCCGAGATCTTCGACCCGCGAGGCGTAGAAAAACTGATCACCAAAGAATGGCTTTATAATCACTGGGATTCCTGATCTCAACGTGGCGCCGGTTGTTCCGGATCCTCCGTGGTGAACAGCAGCGTCGATACGTTGAAACAACCAATCGTGGGGAATAGAGCCAGACTCGTAAATATGCGGCGGTAACTTCACCTCGACTTCATCCTTAGGCTTGCTCAAACGGTCTGACCATCCTTTGTTCAAAATACACATCACGTCCAGGTCCGCAACGGCGTCAACCACAGCCGCGGTAAGCGATTTGGCATTACTGACAACAATTGAGCCAAAGCCAATGTACACGACTTTTTTGTTCTTCTTCTTCGCTGTTTCAAGAAACTCCAAAAGTTTTGGAGGTGGCTCGTAGCCATTCGACCCCTCGTTCAAAAACCAATACCCTGTCACCTTGACCCAGTCTGGGAAGTCCGGGGCTGGCGGGAAAATTGCTGGAGACACGTTATACAAGAAAGGCACCCGGGTCTGCTGTAGCTTTACCAAGCTTGTACGATTGAGACCCAATGTTTCCACTCTCCAACGGTTGACCTGACCTGAGATTCCACGCCAAAAAACGTTTTCGAAAACCACATGTGTGAGATAGTTGTAAGATCCGCCTCTTCTCTGATCAGGCACTATGAATGCATGTGGGTAGGCCTTTGTTCTCACCCAAGGCATCGTGAATGCTCTCATGTAGGGAATGTTCAAAGCCTCGGCAATGTGAATCCCAGCCATAGCTGATGGACTTTCTATGAGGACCTCCGCACCTTGGCAAGCATCCCACGCAGTTCTCAAGAGGTCGCTGATCCAATCTTTGAACTTTGCGGTAGCTTCTTTCAAGAATCCAACGTTCATTGACCCGTGTGAGACCATCAAGGACATAAGCTCGCCAGGGTCACCAGCGACCTCGCGAAAATTGATCTTGTGTTCCTCCACCCAGTCTTTAAACTCGATGTGAGTTGCTATGGTCACATTATGGCCCTCACGAATGAGGCCCTTTCCCAAAGCAATGTAGGGCTGAACATCTCCTCGAGACCCGATAGTAAGCAAGACGAAGTGCAAAGGCTGGACCATTTTCACCTCGGTGGAGGCAAACGGATTGTCTTCGAGAATCAATGGAAATTCAATTCCTGAGGCAAGTGCTAATCTGTCCTCCAAGAGAGACAATCTTGCAGTTCGAATCCGCGCCTGGGCCAACTCTTCATGCTCCATGACGGAGTTCACATCTTCTTCAGAAATATCGCAGCCTTCCAACTCAACGTCAACAGGATAAATACCAAACTCGCGGTCATCAAGGGTAATTCCCTCCACCTCTAACTGTTTGATTATCATCCGATAGAAGTCGTCTCTGGCTTTAGAAGTAGCAAATTGAAGATTGAGCTTGCCGAGTTCGTGCACCTCCAAAATTATGCCAGAGTAATTGAGCCGGATACCTTTTTCAGGGGTGCAATTTTCAATATCCTTAATCGGAAGAATCATCTTCGTAGAAACACCGGGAATTAAACTTCTGAAACAGAGAACCTTGTCACCGAGGTACAACTTTCCATAGACCGGAATGGATCTCTTGAGATGAGCGTAGTATGTTGCCACGAGCTCTGCATCTTCGTTCAACGAGAAGTGCTTCCGGAAATGAAGGGTGCTGACTTCGCGCTGGTACGGATCCTCAACGTAGTACTTGACCGACGACTCGGGGGAGTCGAAATGCTCAGGGTTGGCAGACCACACTCCTCCCATGGTGGAAATTGTTTTCAAGCTTCTCTTGATTCCCTTGAGTTTGCCTTTTCTGCGAGAGTCAATCGATGACGTGCTCGAAGTATTCTCGTCGGTAATCGATTCGCTGGTCGAGCCGTCGTTTTTCAAGTTTTCAACGACCATCTTCTTACGCGACCTTCTCATGTGCTGTCTATAGCGAAAAACGATCTCCGGGTAGCTCTTTGACGAAAGAGCCATTCTCATTCCGAGGCTCCGAAGTGTCGTCAAAGAAAACGGTTTTGGAAATTGTAGGGAAGCGCCTCCTTCATCAGAATATAGCTCAAAGTCCGAGTTCCGCTCCCACGTAGGAGGTACTGCCCTGAACAGGTCCGCGAGTGATTGTGCACTGCTGCCGGAACCTTGGCCCTTCGAGAACATTGCGGTGCGCATGCCACGGAATCGAGACCTCGAGGGTTCTGCCAATGGGTCCTGCTCGCCCTTTTCATAGAGCATTCGCTCATATTGACGCTGCAGTTTGAGCCTGTCATTAGCAGCGGCAACTTTGTCCACTAGAGACATTTCGGATATAAACTCCGGCTGAAGAGTAGAGACAAACGAGCATGTGCGGCGAGAGGAAACCGACGCAGTGTCTGAGCTATCATCTCCAAAGACGCGCTTCGCTTTGGCCCTGAATCGCTTAAGAGTCATGTTCTCTTCACTGCGAACGGAGTGGTCGTGGAAAATCGTGCCGAGCTGCTCGTAGAGACCGTCGCCTTCCGAAAAGAATAAAAAATGCACAAAGTCATAGACAGATTTATCTGACTCGTTACGGGCTCTCTTTCCAAGTTTCAGCAAGGCCAGCTCGTGTGTCTTCGGAGCCACCGAGTACTTTACAGTAACCACGACGGGGGCATCGATGCCAGAGGTGCTCATCTCGTCAGCCATGACAAAATTCTTCTCGTAACTAAGAATGTCCTCGATCGGGATTTTCAAAAGCACCTCACGCTGGCTGTTCGCATTGTTGAGTTGGAATATCGCCTTGGTGATTGCATTGTACCAATGTCTGGCAGCGAACACGCTTCCAGTGTGGAATCGGTACGACTTATCTGCGCAGACGATACGGAACCACACGCCACTTTGCACGTTCTCCTTGTAGCCCTCGTCATCGCTGATGGAGCTGGCCTCCAGCGCAAGCTGCGACAACGACAGATCAGAAATACTGCGGGGGAGCTTGGGCGTATCGGTAGGCGGACTATTGATCTGGGCCAGATTGAGAATCTCGCAATACAACGCCTTGCGGAGGTCAATCACCTTAACAGGGAAGTACAACTTGGTCGGCAGGGTATAAATGCTGAGTGTCTGGGGCTTGAGTACCGCCCAAAAGTCGTGGGTGTATACCAGCAGGAAATACGAGTCGCCATAATGGGCCTTTTTGAGACCCAATGCGCCCACGTGGAGATTCAAGTCTGGATCGCGAAGCTCCTGGTCTGAGAGCACGCCTGGAAGTAGCGAGTAGTAACACAACGAGTCTTGCGTCACATACACATGACCCTGTACTAGCACATCCCGCACAAGCCACGCATCGTAGCGAGCATAGAAGGTGTCATCGTCGTGCAAATCAAACGACTGCTGGAGTTTGGTGGCCACATGCCAAGCCAATGTCTGGCGGTCTTTCTCCAGGAACTGGTTCTCGTTGACGTCATCAAGCGTTACCAACGCACGGTCGGACTGGGGAAGCAACTGGAGATTTTTGATCATTGACTCTTCCCACGGTGTCCACTGTCCCGGCGGGGGGAGCGTTTCCGAGGCCCTTACGGACGACTTGCGGTCGGGTCGGAACTCCTGCGATTTGGTTTGCCGGAACGGAGGCCGAGCCGACTCCTGGTCGGATCTGTCGTGGTCTTGGTCTTCGAAATCAAATTCGTGAGAATTGTCCCTGTCTTCGATCCACGACTTGCGTTCGAACATCGGGCTGCGGAGGCCCTTCAATGATTCGGCGCCAGTGAGCACAGAAACCGTGGTCAAGATGTTCAAAAACATGTTCAGGGTTTTGCACTCGCCAACCGCAGCCGCCACATCCACGTCTACATCTGCTGGTTTTGTATCCTGCTCGGACGGACCCGGCGTGGGCTTGTGCTCATCCTCAGTATCCAAGTGCCAATTGAGGTATTCCAATGAGGTCTGGATTGGGGGCACAAGAGCCTGGGTAAGTTTTCGGTATAAAGGTACCAGGTTGAGGAGATACTCGTACTTGTCCTCCAACCCAAGTTTCTCAGCTAACTTTCTCTCCAACACTGTCATGCTGGGCTGAGGGGCCGATGGATTACTCATCCCGCAGAGAAGTGCAGTTGGAGAAGCTGGAAGAATGTGGCGTTAATTAAACGGATCCCTATATTTGGCCTGATAGTATTTTGAGCGATGTGATATTATTTTTCTCCGTATTGGGTCGGCTTGAAGGTTCTGGCTCGACATATATTTGCCTATGCATGTGATTGTGGTTGGTGTGCGATGCTAGCCGCAATATGCTGCACGCCGCAGCCGTAACCGTGGCGACATGCCGGAACACGCGGGTGAGACGTGCTTGCTGTAACGCAAGACATTCATGAGCGAGACCAACAATAAGAAAGCGCCCTATTGAACGCCCCCACAAAATTAAAGGCCCGTTTCCAACCGCGGCCCAGCACAAACGGCATTTTCCTCTTGTCACTCCCTTTTTCTCCTTCAACAATGCTTTTGCTGCACAGCTGCTTGTTCCATCGTCGGACACAATCTCCGTTCGGCGACATAAAATCGCCCCCTTGCCAAGGTAGTCTGGGAGATTCAATCTGGCCTTTAGCTTGACTTGCTCTCAAATTGCTATTTCGGGAAACTACCCCACACTATAATGAGCGGAAAACGCTGGGGCAATACGCACTCTCCTGCGGGCTGAACGTTGACAAAAGAAAGCCCACATAATCTAACCCGTCCATTTTGGGGCCTGCCACAGTAACACTCATCAAGCCAAAAACGTTGGCTCCGTTTTCGACATAGCATAGTAGCAGCCTGGACATGCAGCTTCGCAAATTCCGAGCAAAAGGATTATTTCTGCAGCAGTGGTGCAAGTACCCAGTTGGTGATGAGTGCCACTGACGTGGCCGCAAATCTCTAGCGCTGTTGTGCTGCGCTGCGCCTCCAGCAAATCGCTCGATTCTCTCGTTTTCTGCAATGTGGGTTTCTCTCATTTAAGCAATCTCCTCTGCAAACTCCTCGCTGTTCAACAACTTGTTGAGCTTGCTCTTGGGGTCGGCAAACAACTCGTCGAAAGTGCCGTCTTCAACAATGGTTCCGTGAGAGTTGAGTAAAATGACTCTGTCACTGTTCTTGATTGTTGAAACTCGGTGAGCAATCAGAATCACCGTGATATTGCGCTGCTTTCTCATCTCGTTCAAGCTCTTCATGACCAATTCCTCCAGCCTTGAATCGAGTGCCGAGGTAGCTTCATCAAGAATGAGAATATCTGGCTTTTTGATCAATGTGCGCGCCAATGCAATTCGCTGCCTTTGACCTCCACTGAGCTGAGTACTCCCACTTGATGAGGGGCCAACAACGGTGTCAAACCCATTTTTGAAATCGGTGATGAAGGCAAATGCGTTGCTCAACTTGGAAGCGGCAATCACTTCCTCTTCAGTAGCGTCAAGCTTTCCGAAAGTGATGTTGTCCCGAATACTTCCACTGAACATAAGTGGATCTTGTTGTACATAGCCGATTTTGGACCGGTAGAAGTTGAGGTTGAGCTCCTTGATATTATGGCCATTTACGACTACCGTGCCAGTCACCGGGTCGTAGAATCGGAGAAGAAGCTGGGAAATGGACGACTTGCCTGATCCACTTGGGCCCACGAAGCATACATTCTCACCTTTCCGGATCGTTAGGTTCAACTCATCAAAAATTGCGGTATCAGGTCTTGAGGGATAATTGAAATTAATTCCCAGAAACACGATGTCGCCGTGAAGATCATCAACCTTCTTTCCCAAGGACGTGGTGATGCTTGGTTTCAGGTCGATGAGCTCGAACATGCGCTCTGCAGCTCCGATACCTTTCATTAGCTCGGTATAGAAATTGCCAAGGCCAAACACAGACGAACCCGTGTATAAAGCATACATCATGAAACTGGAGAGATCGCCAACCGTCATTTCACCCGCTGATATGAGTCGGGACCCCATGATGAGAAGTCCGAATAAGGTAATGTTTCCCAAGAAGCTGTTGAACGAATAGTACACCCCGCTAAGCCTGCCCTCCAAAAGCGACTTGTTCAAAATATCTCTCACCTCCGCGTTATACTCGTGTACGACGGCCCTTTGCTGGGCAAAACTCTGAATGGTTCGAAGGCCGTTAAATTTTTCTTCCAGAACTTTCGTCATCGCACCTAAACTGTCCTGAATTACTCGCGAAAGTTGCTTGATTCGCCTGCCGTAGACTGTAGACATTAGGATTAACGGAGGGAAAATGAGACTCATGCAGAGGGTCAATTTCCATGATACCCAACACATCATGGAGAGACCGACACACCCAGAAATTAATGCACGTGCACCGTCGCTGATGTTTCCGCTGAGAGATTTGCTGATGATCTGCGTGTCACTAGAGAGCCGAGATATCAAGTCTCCGGTTTTCATGCCCACCTTAGATGGGCCAACGTCAAAAAAGTAGGAGTCCTGGCATAAAATCCTGGCAAATAGCCGCAGCCGAAGTCTTGCCATTGTGCGCTCACCCACCATTCGAAGTAGATACATTCTGCCGAAGTTGGCGGCGCCTCCAGCTGCGAAAAGCACTAGAAGGCCGCAATAAAATTGGGTTGGCGTATACCCAAGAATCTTTCCGTTCAAGCTGGTCGTCTCATTTCTGGCCTCGTCGTCCGTCTTGTCGTTTTTCTCGTCTGACTCCTCGCTCTCGGGTTTAGATGTGTCCATCACTTTTCCAATGAAATAGGGTAGCGACATGGATACAGCAGACGTTCCAAAGAGACAAAATAAGGCGCCGCCGAGCTTGCCATATTCTGGCTGGGCAAGTCTCAAAAGCCTCTGGATGTCCTTAAGCGTAGATTTTGGCCGGGCCGTGGAAGAATTGAGACGCACAAATGCAACCCCGGATGATCGAGGTAGTAGCTTTCGGCCTGAATGCACACTTACGCGTAAACATACCAGGCGTCCGAATAGATGCAGCATGTTGCAGAGTCCTTTGCGAGTTCGGCGGTTCGAGCACCGAGGTGCGAGTCACGTGATCCCCGAAGCGAAGCGCTTCGTGGGAATAGAACGTGCCACTGGGCTAATCAGAGAAACAACCTTGCAGTCTTTCCAGCAGAAAAGATCGCTACGAATAAGTTCCAGGGGGATTGGACGCACAGAGCGAAGCACTCTCTGGATAGAGGGTACATGCTTCATCAATTTGGGATGTCTCCCAGTTAACAAAATACGAGTGGACATAGAATACAGCTTTCGAAAACTCTCAACTCTCCAAGTATTTTTTCTTTTACTCGTAATTCTTCGAGCGACACTCCAGGTGCTCGGCGTGGGGAGAGCCCACCATTTTAAGGCTCGACTCAGAAATATCGTCACCAACGTCTCAGCAAAGCATTCAGTGGGTGCAATTCAGACAACAATGCATCACTAGCGACGTACGTATGCACGTATGCATGTAAGCATTTTATCAAGCCCAAGGGTTCAAGTCATCGTCTGTGCAGTGCGATAAGATTATGCCTAAACACCGAGATCTCTGCAGGATCAGAAATGACAAAGAGCACTCCAGCCGTGCCAACGGAAGGCAAAGCATCAGAGAATACAGGCATCAGTTGATAAAGTGTCCACAATGTCGGAACCAGACTTAGTGCGATGACATCAGTTTTCGAACGGCAGGTGTGAGACGAGCTCTAAGCATCAGGTGGTTCAACCTCTCAGGCTAGCCTTGTCAATCATTGGCGTCCTTTCCATATTCTCTCTCCAACTTCAAGTTGAAGTGACGATTTCTCTCATCAATATGCAGCCCACCCAGCGCCTCAACCCTTCTTCTCTTCGTTCGTCTGTTATTGGCCTCCTTCAATGAATTTGCTAGCGCCTCAGCACTCTCCAACAGAGTCGTGGCTCTGGGCTGGTTGTTAAGCTTGCTTGCTTCCTTTGCTTCTGCATATTTCTGCTTGTCCACTGCAATTTTGGCATTCTCTTTCTTGTAACTCATATAGGCCAAATCGGAGTGATTTTTGAAGCCAGCTGAAGTGCTTTTTGGTCTTCTTCTACTACTGAACGTCTCCCACTGGTCGACTGTCCACACGAAGCGCTTATCCCAGTCTAAGTTGTAATTATGTTCATGCTCATCGGACTTGTTCCCCAACTTTCTTGCGAGTCTTTCACGTTCGGCCTGCTTCCGTAGTTTGACTAAAAAATCCTTCTTTCTAACCTTAAGTTCATTGAATTTAGTCTCTGTATCTGGATCTAGATGAAGCGTCCCCATGGCTGGTTAAGCACAGATGGCTATTGGGCTTCAGGTGTATGCACACCCTAGCCTCCGTGGCCGAAGTCGGATGACCAAAATTCCAAACACGGACGTATTTATTTTGGCATCCATTGAATTAATTTCATGTCTGTGTGATTGCTGTACCGATTTCGGCCTCCGTCGTGCACTCTGCTGACGCCACTCACCCCACCCGCAGCCGGCATATCCAGTAAATCTCCTAGTCCACTTTCTTCTCGAAATTCGAGCAGGTGAAGCTAATCCGAACAGTCTCAAAATTCAGCTACATCCCTCAATGTCCCGCCCCAAAAACACCCACAGCAATGACATTGCTCACGAATTGTTCGAACACATCATGAAAGATCCAGAACAGTACCGTGGAAAACCACAAAAAATCATTGACACAATGGACGAGCTCAACAAAGATAGAGCTAACATGAATGTTGGACCGGAAAAGGCTCTGAAAATCGTCGATCTAATCCAAGAATCGGGAGCGACTTTCGTGATCGAATTGGGCTGTTATGTGGGGTACTCGGCCTTGGTCATTGGTCAAGAGCTCGCCAGTATCAAGGAATCCAGTTTTGATAAAAGCAAATTTTTGGGCCTCAAAAGCTTCGATATCAGCGAGGAGTACGCGGGATTGGCCAGAAAGCTAATTGACTTGGCTGGGCTCTCGGAAATCGTGGAGATAACAGTTGGACCATTGGGGAACACGCTTCCAGATTTCGAGCAGAGGTTAGCCATCACCTACGGATATCGTCCTGCTGACTTTGTCTTCATTGATCACCAAAAATCTATGTATGTCCCTGATTTGCGGATGTTGGAGTCGTTGGCTCTTGTGGCACCGGGAACCATCATAGTGGCCGACAATATCTTCTTCCCTGGAGCACCTGAATATCCCAAATACGTGCATGGTTCCCCTCAAGAGAGAAGGGATCACAACGCTAGCGTAACAAATGTCAGTAATCCCAATTACCCTGGGCGCTGGAATGTGGTGTATGATTCTCATACGGTCCCGGTGCATGAGGCGGGTAGAACCAAGCCGGATGCACTTGAGGTTACTCGCTGTTTGGAATATCTCTCCGGATAAAATAAAGACAATTTTAAACTCTTCTTTGGCGTATGCCCGTGCTCTCTTCAAATTTCGCAACCTCGGCAGCGCCTACGCACCCGTGCATCCCATATATCCCATAGATCGTTGTCCTCTGTGTTGATTCCAAGATGGCCGACCTAACGCCATTGTTTGAAAAATGCGTTGAAATTGTTGACCAGGAGCTAAAAGGACCGGCATCCCGACTCCGTGAGAGTCAGCCGCATTATTTCGTCCACGATACTTTTGACAAAGAATGTCGAGATCTCTACGACATCTTGATCCAATTGACAGCGTTTACCTCCGCCGTCCGGCCCGCCTACCTAAAAGTTCACGATGAGTTCTCTCGTCTTGAGCGTACATCAATGCCTGAACTTAAGACAGAAGACAAAAACAAGATTGACGAAGAGTTCAAAATCAAGATCCAGCAAACGTATGAGAAACTCAAACACCTACAGTCATATGAGAAGAAGAGGGTGCAATTGGCGAATTCGCGCTCAAAAAAGGGCGGTTTGCTTTCCTTATTCTCAGATCTCGAGTCAGACCCAGAAGCTGCCTATAATGCCATAATTGCTGTGCATCGCAACCTGGTCATGAGATTCCTCAACGACACCACAACAACTCTTAACCGGGTTTTCGAAAAAATGCAGAGAAAGCGGTTTGAGCGCGAGCAACTGCTCAATCTCTTACACTTCCAAAATGTGGACGACATGGACATTGACGGTGACGCATGGGATCAACAGTTTTTGCTTGAAGATGAAGAGAGCCAGCCCACAATTACAACCACAAACAATGATTTGAGCCAGGAGCAGCTTCAAGAGCTCAAGGCTGAAAACCAGGAGCTTCTCCAATTGAAAACCAACCAATATGAGCAAGTCGAGAAACTTCACTCGTCTATGAACGACGTTGTGAGGTTACAAACTGAACTCACGCTCCATCTAGAGACTCAGGCAGAGCAAATTGATACCTTGCTAGATAATCAGGATGCGGTAGATGCAGATTTGCGTATGGGAAACAAGAGCTTGAATAAAGCGACCAACAGGAACAAACGTGGATCCAACATGATCGTGTCGACGTGCTGGTTCCTCAGCTTTTTGATCCTACTTTTGGACTACATGTCTTGAGTGTATTAAATTCTAGAAATGGTGCCCGCTCCTATGGTGTGGCCCTCGCGACGAATCACGATTCTACCCAACGATTTGTTGTCGCTGAACTTTGCCACAGGCAATGGCTTGTCGCCCAAGATCTCGATCTCCACTTCAGCTGTCTGTTTGGACACAAGATGCATTTTCTTCTTCTTGGAACCGTTGATTTTAATGATTTTCAGGATTCTTGCAGAAACAGATGCATTGTTCCGGAAAAGCACAATTGGAGTTCCCACCAACAAGGGCTTAGACATGTTGAACATGGTGACTTCGGCACCAAACTCTCGAGCAGCGACGAGCTCAGATGAGAGCCCAACGACGAGATCGCCAATCGAGAGCTCGTCCACGTTCTTATTGTTGAGTTGGTTAACCTTAAACAGCAACAGAGCAATCTGGTCACGAATAGCAACGTTCAGAGAGGCGTCATAGACTCTGACATTCTGCACCTGTAGGACATGCCCATCTGGAAGAATACGCACAGATTGGCCAGGCTGAATCACTCCCAGTGTCACCTTTCCCTTGACTTTAAAGTCTGAGCTGGTGACGTCATAGATATCGTTAATGGCCAAATTGAAATCGGCATTTTCAAGGGCCTCGGCACTAGCAGGGCTCTCCGTGCCGCCTATCTGTGCAAGAGCCTCGACTAGCGTTGGCCCTTTATACCAGCCGAGTTCGGGAATAGCACCGGTTTTGTAGACATTGCCCCCAGTAAGTCCAGAAATTGGCACAAATGATATATTTTCCTTCTTGTAACCAACCTCGTCGCTGATTAAAAACTGCGTAAGCTGCTCCTTGATGTCCTCGAATCTGTCTTCAGACCATTGTTCCTTATCCATCTTGTTGACTGCGACACATAGGTCGGTAACGCCCAAATTCCTAGCAAGGACAGTGTGCTCCTTCGTCTGGCCGTCCATGGTAAAGCCGGCCTCGAATTCACCATTGATTGAGTCAACTACAAGCAAACCAATGTCTGCTTGCGACACGCCTCCGATCATCTGTGGCACAAAATCTTTATGACCCGGTGCGTCAATAGCGGTGAAATTTGTGGAGGGAGTCTCGAAGTTAGTTGCGCAAATATCGATAGTAACGCCTCGAGATCTCTCCTCTGAAGTCTGATCCATGATCCAGGCAAGCGCAAAAGATCCCATTCCCGACTTCTCCGCCTCTCTTACGAGTTTATTGACAGTTTTTGCATCCACGGCACCTGTATCAAACAAGATTCTTCCCATGAGTGTCGACTTACCTGCGTCAACGTGGCCTATTATAACAAAGGACTTATGGGGTTTAGTGAAGCTGGGATGCGCTGCTAGCTCCTTTGCCAAATCGATTTTGACGAAAGGTTTTGTAGCCCTTGATCCAGGCACCGGGGTACTCTCCTTGGATGCTTTCTTCGGCGTTTCAGAGATCTTTAATCTCGCAACATCCTCGAAAGCTTGTTTCTGTGCAGCAAGAACCTTGTCATCTGGACTAGGAGCGGCAAAATTTGCCTTGGCTTTCGCTAAATTGGGGTCCTTGTTAGTATAAGCATGAAATAGCTCGCTCGCAAGATGTCTTCGTTTCTGCCGGCTCTGACCAACATTTAGGGAGTCTGTTCCGAGACGTTTTTTGCCAAATATGAATTGAGAAAGCCCCTCGACCGGTGGGCGAAGCAAGTCTAAGGCCACAGAAACTTCAATGGTGATATCACCCGCGCTATGTGGAGACGGTAGAGCTTCAACCTCCATTGGTTCTGGAGCGCCTGATTCTTGCACCACTGATTCAGCGCCTCCAATTTTGTGATTCTTCGAAATGATCTTCTCTGATTCGACCGGCTTGATATTGGTGAGCTCCGTCTCGTGTAGTGGCCTTTTAAACCTTGCTCCCAAGTTGGTTTTCCGCACAAGTAAAGGTTTCTCCAATTTCTCTGCTGCCTGAAACTGCTTCGAAGATATGCCAGAGAGCCCTTTAGTCGACCTTCGAGCCCTTGCTAAAGCGGCCAACTTGGATTCTCCGGATGAAGACACCTCTGATTTCTGTCCAGAAGTTCCAAGTAGACTCTCGGGACCATCACGTTGAGCTTTACGCTGCTGAGCTAGTAGCGCAAGCTTCGACAATTTACGGGGTTCTTCATCTGGGGAATTAGCAATCTAGAGCTTAGTGTGTGGCATCTCCTCGAGTAATCAGCGAAGGGCGAGTTGTGAGACAAAATATAAATGAACGTACCTTTTTTCTTGGGAAATTTCAATCTAATCTCTTTCAATGCCTCGTCAAGTTCAAAGTAATTATAGTAGAGCGCCTCTTTGATGCTGAGTTCATCGATGTCTTTGTTATAAGTCTCCAACTCCTTCTTGGCTTTCGGAAGCAAGTCATGAAGCAAATCGTAGTCCTCATTACTTAGGGAGTCTTCATTGAAGCCTTCTTCATCATTGGAGTAATTATCGTAGTCGTCGTCTTCATTCATTGTAACTAGATTAATGGAGATGCGCACCTGCGATCAGTGAGTCTTCAAGGCGTGTACAGTGCGAGTGGCGACCAGCCCAAATTTTTTTTAAGAAATGTAGTGTTTTAAAATTGTGAACGAACTTCAATGTCCTAAAAATAATTCAACAGCTACAATTGAAAAGTAAAAAAGTAATGACACCCGCGAGGTTCGAACTCGCGCCTCCGAAGAGACCAGGAATGTATGGTAAGGTAACCTTACCCTGGCGCCTTAGACCACTCGGCCAGAGTGCCTTTTCTGGGTTAGTTAAAATTTTGGATCTATATGATGCTATTTTTTACTTTAAAAGTGAAGAAAATGAGAAATTATGAGTTTTTTTCAAAGAGATGAAAATAAAAATTCAATAATTTTATATATTCATGCTCTTTGGTTGCTTTATAGCCTGGTATATTTAGAAGGACATTGATCGCGAGGATTTACTCGGCCATATATACCAAAACTGTACCTGCACAAAGGCAATATGGTATGCAGTAGACCTTCCAGGCGAAATGGATCTTGACAAGATGATGGCGCCTCTCCCAGTGGACGAGGCACATTATCGTAAAGTCAACAGATTTGTAAGGATTGTACTTGGTGAGTACAGTCGCAGGAAAATTATTTTCCAAGACGGCCGATCACTACGACAGTACTCCTCAAACGAGATAAGAGCAGCTCTTACTCGCTACATTTTCTAATGGGTGATAAAGCGAACACGGGAGGGACGAGAAGTGGTGGATTCCAGTAGAGAATTTGTTTCTGGATGAAGTTACGTGTCTAGCTGGTGAAGTGAGACCCAGTGATGATGACAATCCCCTGACCAAAGTAGTAAAATCGCCACCTAGTAGGTATGCCTGAGCTAAAGTTAGTTCAGGCCATGATATAGACCGTAATAAATGTTTCAAAAAAAAGGTATATACTATGATGAATCTTTGAAAAGGAACATCTTTTGATATGACCACTACGACCGTCTTCACTAAGAGATAAGAGCGGCTCTAAATTGATGGATTCATCAATGGGTGATTATGTGAAAACTCACTAGAGCCCTCTGCAAACATATATTGTAAATTCCCAAGCAACACTGCTGTGTGAGGAACTAATAGTTGTAGGCATATTGAGCTCATGTGTTTTTAGATCTGAATATACGTTTATTTCAAAAAAAAATGACCTGGACTGAGCTTTATTTGCCAGATTTTTCACGTATGCAAGCAGCCAGTCGATGATTTTAACGGGTCATGGTGAGCAAGACGATTCAAACATCGAAGTTACACAATTCCCAAGATGTTAGAAAAATATACTTCTGTTTATTCATAGTAGGTAGGTTGAGAAAAATTGCCCTTTCTGCTTCCCTTCGGACGAGCCTTTTCCAACATGTTTACTCGGTATTCTGACAATTTTAGAAAATTTCGACAATCAACATACAAGTAGGACCTCAATCGATACCTGAAATTTCAATCCACCAGTGGAGTGAGCATGCCTTGTTCCAGAAGGGAACACATTTAACATAAGTTACAATGTATCTGGGCTAAAGACGAGCCAGGCATTTACCAGTTGCCCATTCCTGATGATCGAAAAAGAAGATACCACCTGGAGAGAAAAAATTATCCCTCAGTCTGCAGAAAAACGAAAAGAAATTTCAAATTTTTAGTTGGATACTTCACCTAACTGACGAGGAGCCTTTTGCCTTGCGAGAAACCAAAAAGAACGCAGTGATTGGTAAAGAAATGGACCAAGAAACCTCAGATACTGCTAATTTTTATTATCTCGACGAATTTAGAGTGTTGACTAAGGAAAATAATTTGTCTCCACCATTACAGATGCCACCACTGAGCCTCAACTGATCTACCTACTTTCCGGTACCGAAGTGAATTTATGCTCAACGTGGGGGCTTAACAATTCATCGCAATAGCAGCTGCGCTAAAACGTCCAGGCGGTATCAGTACTGAAATAATAGGTCGGAACGGCATTGGGGGCCCAAAGGCTCGGCCAGTCATATTTTCTCAATATTAATATTCCAAACCAAGGCTTTTTGTAAATCTGTCAAAACATTTGAGAATATTTTTTCCCCCTTTTTTGTGGAGAAGTAATAAATATTCAAAAATTCACAAAATTGGAGAAAAAATCTAATTTTAATGGACATCATGTAAAAAATGGACGAAATAGAAAAGCGCGCCCGCTTGGCCAAGTGGTAAGGCGCCTCACTCGTAATGAGGCGATCGTCGGTTCGATTCCGACAGTGGGCACACTTATTTTTTTAAATTTCCTAGTGCCTAGAAATCAGATTTACTCCAGGACTCCCGTTGACTGCCACCTTGCACAAATCATCTACGAGTAGGATCTACAATCTCACATTAATAACTGCTTATTCTTTTCAACATTTTTCATTTCGCCATTTTTGGTGGAGGCGGTGGCGGCAAATTGCCGTTGGTTTCTCCATAAATCACATCTTTGGCTTTTGACTTCGACAATTCTTCATTCATGTAGTCAGTCAAGTTTCCAAGTCCAGTGGGGACCGCTCTTCTCTGTCCTGAGTTCCGCTTGGCACGAGGAGACCGAGGAGGAAGCCCGAAAGTCGGATTAACAGCAGGATTTAAAGCGGCCCGGGGTGGTGGTGCAGCCGGAGCCTCTGTCGCCGTGAATGAATCTGCCAGCACGTCATTAGTAGCACTCACCAGTTCGATTTGGGTGGAGTTCACACGCTCCTGCTGTACTGGAATCGACACTGAACCAGTCTGAGTTCCATATGGACTAAAGCTGTCATCATCTAAACTATTCAAGAAGTCTGCTGCCGTGTCCTGATTCAGTGCGGGCTGCTCGGAGTTGTGCGCTGAATTCCGAGGTAGAGCGGAATTGCCTGAGTCCGGCTGAATGTTATCGGATTGGCCGTGCAAACTATCTTTAACAGGGCTTGTAGGTGCACGAATGTCCAACTCCTCAATTGATTGGTCTGCGTTTTCTGCATTGTCGCTCAATGGAATATCCAAATACGCAGATTCATTCACCTTTTGGGATTCTTCAATGTTAATGGCCATCTCACTCATTTCAGAATTTTCCTTTTCTGAAGCGTGATTTAGCTGCGATTGCCGATTGTCGATTTTTGATTGGTCTTGTTCACGAGAGACGTCCAATTCTGGGATTTCCGCATTGGTAGTCTGTTCTCCGGGAACTCCAGCGCCGGCATTCACGATTTCCGATGCACCCAGATCGATAGTAACTTTTTCAGCAGTCTTGAGCTCAGTTTTCGAGTTTTCAGCGGCTTTCTCGCTATCTTTGGCAGAGCTCTCAATTCCCAATTGATCAAAGAAAGCGATTGGATCCTCCACGTAAGCCGAAAGCTTCGATGTTTGCAGAGTTCCAGTAGGAGTATACTTGCTAGCAGTCCGTGAGGAGGTCGTGTTGTCATGTTTGGGTGCAACAGGGACCGCCTGGGAGCCAATCTCCAATGAAACAAGAGGCTCGCTACTTAATGAAGCGTTAGTTTCTGCTTCAGTAGAAGTCGCATTCTCAACTTTAAGAGTAGATGGAGCATTTTCGCCGGGCAACTGCGGTGCTTCGTAAAGCTCCAGAGCCACGAAAGAAGGAATGCGATGAAGAATCCCATAGCCCACATCACACCCCAATATACCCTTTTGGCCACCAACAGACCACGCCTTCGACAAATTGACTGTCACCGGCCGGACAATGTCGTACTGCAGATTGTAGACGTAGAGGGTGATAGGAACAGCGTCTTCCAGGAACGCCCCGCGGTGATCGGCGTAGTAGGCAAAAATTGTTCGCAGAAGGAGAGCCTCTCCACCCTGTGCAAGAAGGCCCTTGCCATTGGCGTGTGATGGGAACGCCGAATCACACCCGATAATGTAATCAGAGTAGGGTACCAACTGAGACTTGAACGCTGGCGAGCCCGGGTGGGTATTGAGAATTCGCCACACATATGTTGCTGTCTCAAGATTGACAGAATGTGCCACTAGGCCGAGCTCGGCGAAGCAATTCTTGTAGATTTGAAGGACGGAACTTGGATGCTGCAGACCTCCGTCAACAAATGAGTTGAGCTGGAACTTCACCTGCTTCATCTGGCCGCCTTTTGCACTCCAGACGTCAAAAGTGACTTGCTTGTCTGGCCCATTGGCACTGTTTCTCAAAAGCATAGTGAGTATGTCGAAATCGACCAAGCTGGCCCGATCCTTATTGATGCCATAATTGATCGATCCGTCGTCGTTGACGCTGTACGAGGCCGAAGAAAGCCGCAAATCGTGAGCCATTGGCAATTCAAAGCCATTGATCTTCACAATGAAGTCGAACCACGGCTCGAGTCCAGCCTCAGCCGCTTGGGAACGTGGAGTAACTTTGAGCACACGGAGACCGTAGCCATTGTTGTTTATTTTGTTCACACCATTAAAGTAGGAATCGGATGCGTTACCGGGGTGACCATCGAGCTTGTCCACCCACTTTTTGGCAAACGAGAACATAGGTGCGAATGTGGAGAAGACGAGACGGTGCTCACTACAGCAGCGGGAAACGTGCCTTCCAAAGTTCTCACCTTCTGACAATATTAGACATTGGGGCTTCGCTCTCTGTCGATGGAGATTTCAAAAATTTCCTTTCCTGTTTTTGCACTACACGCTTGAGGTTCACGTCTCTTATCTCTCCTCCCACTGTGATCTCTACCCTTCGCGATCTTCCAAACTCCACCGTTTTCATGACTACACCCGTTCTTGTTATTGGAGCTGGGGTCATTGGCCTCACCGTGGCACTTGAGCTTAAAAAGAGCAACCCCAATTTTGACATCACTGTCGTGGCGACGTTTCTTCCCGGCGACAACCACATAACGTTCACCTCCCCAGTGGCCGGAGCCAACTGGCATTCATTTGCCACCCATGATAACATCGAGCTTCAAAAGATAGACACACCTGGCTATCACAAATTTATTGAGCTAGCAGGCGATCCTGGCTCGGGAGTCTGCCTCAAGCCAAACGCATGCTATTTCACCCAGAAAGCCGTGAACGCCGTTGGTGGCCAAACAGAGGTATTGTCTCCGTGGTTCAAGGAATTCACGGGCTGCAAGGATATCCCAAAACTGGATTTGATTCCAGGAACCTCCTATGGGTTTGAATTTAACGGCGTTGTGATATCAGTTCCCTTTTACTTGGCTTACCTCGTTCAACAGTGTCTCGCGCTTGGAATTGTTGTGAGGAGAGTCGCTGAGATCTCCGACATTGAAAAATCTCGCGAGCTCCATCACTCAGGTCAATTAGCTAAGTTGGTCGTCAATTGTGGTGGACTCATGGGTCCTCGTATTGGTGGGGTCACCGACTTCAGGCGCAACTTTCCCGTTCGTGGCCAGGTCGTGCTTGTGAGAAACACAATTCCAAAGGCGATCAGTGTTTCAGGTTTCGATTTGCCCAATGAAAGCTTGTACATTTTCCCTCGCAAGGAGGGTGGCTCCATTATCGGAGGCTCTTTCCATTCTGACAATTACGAACCTGGCGAGGATACTCGCATGACCAAGCGCATATTGGAAAGAGCATTGCTTTATGCTCCTCAGCTTGTGGATCCGTCTCAAGGTAACCCTTCGTTCGTAGACATTGTTAAAGTTAGCGTGGGCCTTCGTCCTTTCAGAGATGGGGGAGCTAGAATTGAGACCGACCCTAAATACCCGTGGCTTATTCACAGCTACGGAGCCGGCGGTGGTGGATACCAAGGAAGCTACGGATTTGCGGAGAAAGTTGTATTATTAGCAGATCAAGTCCAAGCCACCAAGCTATAAAGAGCCAAGGGCAAAAGATTGATGCTCAATTGCAAACGGCTCTGATAAGAACATCGAATAGTTTTTTGCCGTACTTTTTCTGATGGTCCTTATCTGTGTGTGAGTTGATGAACTTCTGAGCCTTGCTCTGCTCTGCGAGAATTGGAGTGGGCTTATCTGAGTACTTGTGCGTCTCCACTTTAAGACTGCCGTACCCGTACTGGGCTTCAAATGGTCCAGGGTTGGCTGGTTTTTCGGCAATGGACATCTAGGGTGTTGAATGCAGCTGCATTCACTAACAGCCCTAATCTAGTTGCTATCGGATATGCAGGACACATGAGCCTATCAAGTGACACACTCTGGAGCCGATGGGAGGGTAGTCAGCTACTATAATCACAATACCCTGGTGAGCCAAATAGCCGATAAGTGTGAATCCTCTATAGCTCCTCATTCGCATCTTGTATGGGCCACGGATAGCCCTAATTTAGCGCCAATTGCAGGTTCCAGTTGGCGCCGTGCACTCAATTGAATGGTATTAATTGTGTTCAGCAGTGTCTATTAAAGTTTAAATTCAAATTCTTCATTGTCTTAGTTTACATAGCGGCGGAAGGTTGAACAGTGGCAGCACCCCAACGAGACTCCTGCATCGTGGCGAAAATTTTCGGACTCTACATAAGAAACCTAAGGACCGTCCCTAAACACACATGAAAGCGTCCGCCTCTCTCGCGTTCCAGCAATCGGGTCATTCTCTTTTAAGGAGACCATGGCAAACTTTCAAAGACGGCCAAATTTGGTATGGCTTGACTAAGCGTGGATCAAAGAGACACGCATTAACCGGAAAGCAGGGAAACAAGCACTATTACAAGGGAACTGGATCTGCTGGCTACGGAAATGTCAACCAAAATGGTCACTTTATGGTCAACTGGCAGAAGGTCAGAACCTATGTTGTTCCCTCTGAGATGAACGATGGAACTTTAAAGGCACTCGTTTCTGGCAATGTCCCTCAAATCCACCAGCGTTTCGATGGCTACAGTGATGGAATCAAAAGCCCAGAGCTTATTTGGCAGAACATTAAGGACTTCATTGAATATGGCGAGAACTACAACGACGTGGATTTGGAGAAGACAGACTACCTCGAGGTGTTAACGCATCCAGATTTAGAGAAAAAGCAGGCGGAACAAAACACTGTCATTACGAAAGATTAGCATGTATATATAATGGGCACGACATCGGATATTCATCGTAGTAGGGAACTTAAGTGAACATATGGGTCCCTCTAAAGCTGTGAACCAGGGGAGAAATTCATGCTTAAGTATACTCAACCATTCCTCTATTTTCCAGCTGGATTTTTCGCGCAGAAGTCGTTTTGAATTTTCGTACTTTCGTGGCCTCTTGTCATGTTGGGGTCCTGTTCAGAGTCGCGCGCGTCTAGATACCACTAGGAAATCAAACTAACAATGTCAGCTAACGACCCTGTGAAGCTACAGCCGGAAAGCGAGCCTTCGCAAGTCACTAACGATCTGTCAGTTCCACCACCTGAGAATACGGAGATTTCGCTCATTGATGCAGAGGAAGACTTGGAAGACGAAGACTCTGCAATGAGTCTTCCACTTTCAAAGATCAAAAAGATCGCCAAAATGGACCCAGAATTTAAGGCTGCCTCAAACAGCGCCATATATGCCACAGGTGTAGCCACCGAATTATTCGTCCAGTATTTGGTTGAACATGCCACCATGCAAGCGAAGATGGAAAAGCGCAAGAAGATCCAGTATAAGGATCTCAGTACCTCTGTCTCAGCACAGGATTCTTTGAGATTTCTTGCGGACACCATTCCCAAAACACAACAAGTTGGCAAAGCAATTAAGGAGAACACCATCAACTTGACACCAGAAGATCAGCTTAAATATGGGGTCGATCAAGAGCCCGAGGCAATAGCCGAAGAAAAAGCCGATGCTAAGAAAGTACCAGTATTGCCAAAAGGTCAATCCACATTGAATTTTGAACCAATCCCCAAACGCCCTGTCAAAAAGGCTGGACTCTCTAATCTCATGTCAAACGACGAGAACACAGATGAGATGGCGGTGGATGCAAGTTGATATCATTTGTTTTCCAGACGAATAACCCAGAGCAAGTTCTCCACTTCTCGACTGAGCCTCTGCTGAGGCGCTATTCCAATGAGTTCAGCTCCTTTGACGATTTCATATGCCATCAAATCAGGAACTAGCTTCCCGTATACAACGAGACCGGTAATAAGATACCGAGAGTACGCAGCAAGAACTTGAGGCGTGATCCTCTCGCTCGTTATTGCGGTGCTCTTCAAAGTTTCAGCCGTCCGAAATACCATAACGCGAGATTTTAAAAATGCCCACGCGTCAATGAACCGCTGGCTCATGAAGCGGCCGTGGTACTCATCTCTCTCAATGATTTCCGTACATAATTCTAGAGCTGGTAGAGTAGCAGTGGTCATGTCTGCTCTCTTGAAATGATCAGATGTTGTTGTAGATCCCGCCATAAGTACAAGGAGTTTGGGCCAATATTGTGCCAATATAGGCAGAAGACTCTTAGGACTCGCTGCTATAATTGCATATGCCTTTTGCATCGTCAAGAGAATCTGTCGCTGAAGCCTCATCGAAGGATGGGAAAGGAGCTGAAAGCCGTAGATGAAGATCTGCATAATTGAGTGATACACCGTCTTGGGGATTTTGGATTCCCAGACATCCTCTTCATCCCGCGTGGGTACGGGCTCTTCTTCATCTTCATCGTCGGAGTCAGGCATCTCGCTGAACGGGACATCTGCCTTCCTCTTGAATACTTCTTTGTCAGGGTCATAATTTTCGTACGGGTCGACCTGCTTATGAGCCTCATCAATTAGCTCAAGCATGTCTGTAATTGACGTCACCCCCCAAGGCTTGTAAGTTGAATTCAGGTAGTCAGTAGGCTGGATGGCGTTCTTAAGCAGTTCCTTATTACTCACTGTGGCTATTGATACTACCTCTTCGAAGACTAGGAAAAAGCTTTCCACGAGCGTAGAGTAGCCATGATATGTGTCGATGACAATAAACATCTCGCTAAGGACATCTTGTATCTGATTGGCTTCTAGTAAATTTCTTCCTGCAATCTTCATGAGAACCAACAAAATTCCGGAGAGTGTAGGTGTCAAATTGCTTGCAACACACATATTCATGCTGACTGAGTCAAGAAGATGTTCCGAGTTCTCCATGATTAGTCTTTGCAATGACCCGTCGTAATGGTTGTTTACGATAACCTGGAGTGAGTAACGGGCTGCCGCTCGAGGGTGAGAACCAACTGGGAAGGTCAACGCCTCCAATATGGGATAGAGATAATCCATAAGGACATCTGCTTCGAAGTCTTCCTTGCTCATTTTTGAAGAAAGTATACCGAAAGACTCAATTGCAATTCCGTAGGAGATCTGACCACCTTCCACTTTGGTAGGCAGAACATTTTCACTTATGATCAGTCGGGCACCTTCAACAAGATCTTGGGCACGCTCCAAGAGGAGATATTTCGTTTCGTCATCAGGAGAACTTTCTTCATCAAACGAGAGGAACTCATCCACCACATCAGTTCCGCCATTGGAGCCAGCGTAAATTTGGTTGGCGGTCCAAAGTCTCACTGCCGATTCAAGGATTTCGGAGCTACTTTCTCCAACGATGATAGCAACAAGACTTTCAACATTGCTTTCTAATCCCAAGGCACGGAAGATGTCTCCAATGCGAAGTTCGATTTCTTTGGAAAGAAATCGCCCAAATACAATAGGCAGCTTCTCCTCACCAGTCACGATCGTCTCCACACTTAGGTTACGCAAATCCAGCGTAGCCATGATAAATCCCTTCTCTTTCTCTGTCGTTTTGAATTTAGTCAACTTCTTCGCATCAATTGTCGTTGGTAGCTGGATGTTGTCCAAGGTGTTATCACGGTCTTTGCGGGTAAGCAAATCAGCAAGATCTTGACCTTCGGTATCTTTCTCTCCTTCCAAAGTGCTCTTGAAGAGTTCTTGGGAAATTACGGAAGCAATAAGTCCTTTTAAGCGGCCCAAAGAAGAGCCTTCTATAGGAAATAACTCGGATAGGTGGGACGCTAAATCAAGCTGAAATTCAAGTGCGGAGAGAACAAGAGAAGCTTTCTCGCTATTTCCTGATTGAATGACTGGGCCAACCTGATCAGCCACCATCTCCTCCAATTTCCTTATCACCATGCTAAGAGAGAGTTTTGCGAAGCGGATTGGAAGGGTGAGATAAATCTGCCGCGCTTCACGAGTGATTGCAATTGCATCTTCTCGGGAAGATATGCATATGAGTGTGGCAAGAATATCGAGGAGTGCTGGCACCACTTCGGTGTATAAGCCCAGAAAACAAGTCAGGGTAACCTTCGAGCAAAAGTCTATTATTGCCTCTCTCATTGATAAATTATGAGTGGACCTCGATCTCGATGATGGAGACAATAGTAAATGCTTGAAGTAAGCGAGGAGCGACAACTTGAGCTGTTTAGACGTAGCAGTTAGCCACGCAGAAGTGCGGTGTTTGTTGTCAGAGGCAACGACTGGCTCAACGAGTGCTTTTCGGCTTGAATTCAAGAGATATTTTAGCAGCAGAGCCGATGAAACTTTGGCTTCCTTCAATTGGATGTCGAGAGTATGGTCTCCAAAGACTTTCAGGATGAACATGCTCATGCACTCCAACTCGGCCACTACGGTTGGCACCTTAACATTCCTGGTAGTTAGCTGAAAATTGACAGTCTTCGAAACTAATCCTGGAAAGACAAGTGAGGTTTGTTCGGCCGATACACGGGTCGAATAAAGCCACTCCAATGTCCGGAACACGCTTTCCGCCGTCGTATTTAACTCTAGGGTTAGAGGGGTGCCCAACTGCGATAGTAGCCCAAGAAGGGAATTGGTGACGTCTCCGAGATAGGAGAGTCTTTTGGGGTCACTTTTCAAGAAGTCTCGGGGGAATGCTCGGACCAAAGTATCTAGGGCGGCAAGGATGCAATCTGGGGTAATTGAATCGACGTGAGATACACACAAAAGAATGATCACAGGCGAAATCTGGTCGAGAAACGTGTCACTAGCATTGAAACTCCATGAATTGGCGATAAGAAACGTCATGATCTTAAGGACTTCAGCGGTGATCTGACTGTCTAATGACGGCTGTTTGAGGATGTTGGTGATTGGAAAGAATACATAGTCACCCAATTTAGGAGAAAGCACATATGAATCCTCTGGAGACTTCGTTTTATGGTCATTCTGGTGCTGATATAAAGTATGCGAGATCTCTGAGAGGGCCTGGTGAAGCTCAGGAGATGCCTCGAAGGATTCGGTCAATTCCGACAATCTAACACAAGGAGGTTTGATCACCCGAAATAGCAGCTGGGAAAGCTCACGAGTCAGTGGAGACTCCATGGCGAGGAGTTGGTGGATCTTGGTCCAGGTTGAGATCTTCTCACGTGACCACATCTCGGAATGCGGCCATCGCCACTATAGAATGGCATATACATTCAAAATTTATATACATTAGAGGTATCCCAACCTTTTTGTCCGAGAATGCCTCGAATCTCGCCCTGTTCGCCTGCTGCCCGGTCTTTGGGTCCTGCAATTGAATCCACGTAACCGTCGGGCCCACACACTAGAGCAAGAGCTGAGGCTTTTTTAGGTACACCCAGGGTCTCTCGTGCCTGCTCGAGTGCATTCAGATAGCGAGTAGCGCGAACTAGAGCATCAACTTCCTCAGTAGTCTGGCTCGGTGGAGAAGATTCATCCATTATAGCCATGCGGAGTTTCAATGCGTCCGCGGGAGCGTTATTGTTTTCTAGATCCAAACGCATAGAACTGACGTAGTTTCTATTTTCTGGCAGCGGGATATGAGTTGGCTTGATTCTGCCGCCTTCAGTATCGATATGCCTGATGACCTGAAGACGGTCAAGTTTCTCAAGGAAAAACAAGAAGCGCTCTAGCGGTGCGAGCTCGGAGTTTGATTGTGCCGAATAATGAAGTCGAACAAACCCACGGTACGGGTTTCTAGAGAGCAATACCTGCAAAGCTGGTGCTATACCGGTACCTGCGCAATAAAAGTCGAGGTTGTCGAAATCGGGAATGTTGCTCCGCTTTTTAATGGTGTCCACGAGCGACTCTGCTTCGACTTTCGAAGGTAAATCTCTAAATGTAGGACGAGTATGGACTGGTTTCAAAGGATGGTACGGAAACCTATAGTCTATATGTGGACCCCGAAGTTCAATCTCATCCCCGATCTTGCGATTGCTGAGGTACCTGGATACTTCTCCATTATTGTATCTCTTGATGTAGAACGACATCACGCCACCCTTATCGTAATCCTCTACATCATTGTCTATAACCCTCAAAAGAGGCTCTTTCTCACCGGACCGCGTGTGCTCAGACTTCATGAAATAGAGAGGGAGTGGTGTGTAAGATCTGGTGACCATGATATCAGGCTGCTTGACCTCCACGGACCATATTTTCTCTCCACTCCAGATGGACTTTTCATCGTAATGAGCATAGTAGCTGTACTGCCAGTGCTTGAACTTGGGCTTGACTTCAATGAGAAAGTGATCCGAGTCAATTTGCTGCTTGTGTGTGACCACGAATTTGTGAAAAGAGTAAGGGTCCAAAAGCTCTTTACTATCCGAGTTTTCCTCAGCTGGATAGAACCACACCTTAACGGTGTAGCCCGCCCAGATGAGCACAACGATGGTCAAGATTTTTGGAACCTGTCCGGTCCAACGCGAGACCGTTTTAGGTTTCTTGCCTTTCTCGGAGTGGTTCTCAAAGTCGTCCTCGTTGGGCATGTTCTTGTAGTCATAGGTAAGTCGCTCGTACTTGCTTCTAGGAATGTAGGGCTTTGTATCCTTCTTGAGAAATGCCTCTATTCCAGACTCGGGTCCTAGAGGAGATGGTGCAGATTTTGATGTTCCAGATCGGATGTTAGAAACCCCAAAATCTTCCTTTTTAGAGACTTCTTTGGAGTCTTTCTCGGGCTTCAGACTCTTTGTGGACAAAGCTCTGAATGAAAAAAACCATGGAGTGCTAGGTATAGTCCCTCGGTGTAGAGCCGCGTTAATGACTTGCAGTGGAGGTAATCGAAGCATTGCACTCAGAAATTGTGGGGATGCGAAATGCGTAGGAAGAGATTATTCAATGTTGCCTAAGATAATCAACTTCGGAGAAAAATTGCGAAAGAAAGTTTCCAATTACTGAATTGCAAAGTCAAGGAATTCGAAAACACAGAATTATTGCTCGTGGCTAATGTAGCCGCTGCCATAGCTGAAGTTCTAAGGAGGTGCGGAGCAAGACAATTGACGCTTTTCAAACAAATGCAGCCAGCATGATATCCTGAATTTCAAGCCCCCTTGTACCACCTAAAGAAAATTGGGTTGTGTCGTGATGATGTAGCCAACTTTGCTTTGCAACTTCACCAGTCGCGAAAAATTTTTCACCTCACAACCACTCTTTCTTCCAACAGTACGTCCACTCCTCCCACACGAAAGAGCTTGAACTCCTCCTTGATGCAAAATTAGCAAAACATCAGCAAAAGAATCTGCTGTCTTTGGCCCTCAGTCATGGTACGTGGCAACTCCGGTGCCGCCTATTTTGATTTTGGCCAGAGTCATCAAATACCTCTTGTTGAACACCCTGCCACATAGTAGGGTCTGCTCATGAATCCTTGTTAAGGACACTCATGCTGCTTTCTGTTTTGATGATTTTGACCTTTTATACTAATCCCCCTTAGATGACCAGAACTTCCGTATTGGCCGACGCTTTGAACGCTATCAACAACGCCGAAAAAACCGGCAAGAGACAGGTTTTGATCAGACCTTCGTCGAAGGTGATCATCAAATTTTTGCTGGTTATGCAGAAGCACGGTATGTTTTACTCTTGAAACTCAGCATTGGGCACGAACATTTTATTCCCGAAATGATAACTGGATGGATTGTCGGTTTCCCGTCCCTCTCTGTCTTTTAAGCTTTCGGAAGATCAATGAGGAATCTTACACGGTATGGAAATGTCCGTTTTTCAATCTGTTTATAATTCCTCAACATTCCTCTCTTCTTTTCTTTTTGCAAATTGCCCATTTGCGGATTCTTCATTGAAATGATTTTACTAACAATTCAAGGTTACATCGGCGAGTTTGAGTACATTGACGACCACAGATCCGGCAAGATCGTGGTGCAGTTGAACGGTAGATTGAACAAGTGCGGTGTCATCTCTCCTAGATTCAATGTGAAGATTGGAGATATCGAGAGATGGACCGACAACTTGTTGCCTGCAAGACAGTTTGGATACGTCATTTTGACCACCTCTGCCGGCATTATGGACCACGAGGAGGCCAGAAGAAAGCATGTTTCTGGAAAGATCTTGGGATTTGTGTACTAAATAATAGATGTAATTTTGGGACGTTTGTATTGCGGCCTTTTGCTAGTTTCACTTCGCTTCACCTCTACCAAATTCACTCCTGTACACTGTCCCACTCCACATCTCGTCATGATCCAGGACACCTTCCGTTTCGTCGGAAGTATACTCTCGTGGACATTGAGAGCGGGATGTGCAACTCACTTGGTTAGCGAATATGTCTATGAATTTACCGAGACGAAAGGAGAGTCTATGCTCACAACATTACAAGCGAATCGGGACTTTGTTCATGCGCTCAAATCCTATCGACTTGGCAGGAATATCGAGATTGGAGACTTGGTTGTAGCTGTGAAGCCTTCAGAGCCTGATCACAGAATATGCAAAAGAGTGACTGGAATGCCTGGAGACGTGATCTTGGTTGATCCCTCGAGTTCGTCACCTATCACCAACTCGCCAGCAGATTGCGAAAAACATGATGGATTCAACAAATTCATTGAGGTACCTGAGGGTCATTTGTGGGTAACTGGAGATAATTTAAGCCAGTCGCTTGATTCGCGGTCCTACTCGTGGCTACCGATGGCACTAGTCAAAGGAAAAGTGGTTGCTGCCAACTCCATGGACAAGGGCCTTTACGACAAGGAAGGTAACTTCTGGTTCTACAATTTTCGCTGGATCGAGAACACATTCGTGGACGATGCGTGAAGTAAATTCTTATTTGGTGGGGCTCTCAAGCTTTGGGGGTGGCCAAAGACGCAGCAGACTTGAACCCGAAAAAGAGGAAGGGCCCGAAAAGGAGCGCGACGCTGGAGATGGTCGCGAAAATAGACGTCCCGAGGTAGTAGCGAGCAAATGAAACCTCAAATAGCACAATTGTAGCCAAGAAGGCTGCCTTGAAAGTACTTCCTTGCATGGCCCCAAACAACGTTCCGTCGGTGATAGTTGCCCACGATCTCAATAACACAAGAAGAAGAACACCACTGACAGCACTGAAAGCGACAGGTACAATAGCATTGACTGTGGCCTCCTCAACTCTGAAAATGTGGTGAATCTCGGGGAGGGGCCCTAACCTGTGAGGGGCAATGTAATGCACTGAGGCCTTTAATTCATCGGAGGGGACCAACGTTGCAACGTGCTTACTGATTTTTGCCTCCTCAGGATCACCGCTGGCTGCAATAAGCGTCACGGTAATCTCACCTTGGGTCTGCAAGAACCCTGGAAGTTTACTCACTGAAAGCTTTGCAGTAGCTTTGTGTGTCTTCTCATCGTACTTGGGAAAAAGCGCAAAGTCCGCGCCATTGCCATCACTGAGAATGAAGTTCAATTGACGAGGTTTGGATCCCGCTTCCAAGTCAGCGTTGATGATCAACACCTCTCTCTGAGACGTGAGTGCGACAGAGGACACCGAGTCCTCAGAGAACAGCAGCGGGTTTCCATTCACAAGCACTTCACCGCCTTTCAAGGAGAATGCGGATGCGGTCGACAAGGCTGCCATTGCCATGCTGAGCGATTTGATGAGTCTCATGGTGCAGTGTGGGATGTAGTTTTGAGACGAAAATTGAAATTGACGTGGACTCGCGCTATGTGCACGCTAATAGGTTGCTTGAACTACCGCAAAGTCAACATCCACAAATTAGAGTGAGGCGAAAAATTCTGGCATTGGAGGCATTTTGGAGCCTGCCTCAAGTAGAACTGCACCCATTCCACCCAACAAGTGGCCTATGTTGTGACAGTGAATAAGCCAGATTCCTGGGTTATCGGCGGTGATTCTCAATACAGCATGGCCTCCAACAGGAACTAGCACAACATCTAACAAGGGCGGGTTGTTCAAATTCAATTGAGAATAATTGGCGGCAAGCGCTTCTTCAATTGAGGCAAAGGGGAAGTTCTCACGGTCACTGTAGCTCACCAAGTGGAAATAATGCCCGTGAATGTGAATTGGATGATTGATATGTTTCCAATTGCTGATAATGAAATCTGCGACATTATTCTTCTCTAGCATTGGTTTGAGCACGGTTGGATTTTGCGCAAAGACGTCCCAGTCCCCGTCGTCCCAACTTTGAAGCAAAGGTTTGGCAAGCTCGAATCCGTCCTTAACCAGGGATCCATCCTCGAACATAGTGAACAGAACCAAGTCAGTCCTATTAAGATAAAATCGGTACGTCACGTCAGCAGCTCCAGTCTTTTGCAAGACGAGATGTTTCTCGAGCGGACGGAAGTGGTGTGCCCAAATGGCCTTGCATCGCTTATGGTACGGGTATCCATCCAAATTGACAAAGCGCTCGCCATTGATAAGCTCATTATATTCTTGGAAGTAACAACGCTCGTCCTCGTCGTAATCCGTAGGTTTACCGTACACGAGAAGCGCTTTTCCTTCAATGAACTGGGGTGTGTGAACGGCGGTAAATCTCATTGAAAAGGGGCGATTTGTGACTTCGTGATTCTCTGCTTTTGTTTGGAAAACAATGCTGACCCTTGATCCTGCGGGAATGTAGACAACATTCGTTCTTTGTGGAATCACAAATGTGCCGTCCACGGCTACTACCCACAATTCGTGGTCGTCTATGGAAAACGATTTTGTATACTGGCCGCCAGCGTTGAGCAAATTGGCATATTGCCATTGCTTCCCATTGGTGTAGAATTCGAAGTTGTCAGCCAAGGTCGGCTTACAATCAGGAGAGTACCCAGGCAACTCCAAGGCATAGTGATCGAGCGATTTGTTCTTCCACGATACAATGCTATCATCCCGCATACACCCCATAGAGTCAAAATGGGGAATTTTGTTTAGGTGCTTGTTCTTTTTTGCCAATCTGTAAAATGTCTCATGAGAGTGGCAGTACACTCGGCCCTTGCCGTTGACGAGCACGCTTTGAATACACACAGGGTCTACACCAAAGTGGAACATTCGTGCAATGACGTCGTCCATAGTCTGCTTGAATGTGTCGTCGGCTATTAGGTGAGTGGGCGATTTTTCAAGTATCATTAATTGCTCAATCTCGGTGTTGTTGCTAGTAATAAGGTGGTATGGCCTTTCACGGTGAGGACCTGGCCGGACATACAAAATTCCGTAGAGACCATCAGAAGAGTATCCCCGAAAATGCGAGTGGTACCATAATGCGCCACTTTGGTTTTCCACCCGGAAGTGGTGGACGTAGGATCCTCCACTGGGAATCGGATACTGGGTGATACCAGGCACACCATCTGCCCACGGCGTATTTTTCTGAAGAACGCCATGAAAATGAAAAGCTGCTCTAACATGAAGGAAGTTGTTGATAGTCACGTGTACGTAGTCGCCCTCATCTACTTCAATCGACGGACCAGGACTCATTCCGTTTATCGTCATAATTGCCTTATATACGCCATCCAAGGCGACATACTCGTGAGTGAGATTAAAAACAAAGTAATTAATCTTAGCGAGAATCGGGGAAGTGAGGAACAACAACACAAGAAGCATTGAGGAATTGACTGCGAAATTTGCAGCTACTCGGCGAAAGATGCTCAGGAAATCATATGACTGGAGCAAGCGAGTGGCAAATGTTAGTATATCACAGAGATATAGGCTGTTATAACTGAAACATCTCTTCTCTTGTTCATGATGACAGTGTGAAACACGCCCCTTCCTACCTTTTTTCTACGATTCGACTTTCCAACTCGTCTTCCTGCAGCTCGTCCGAGATACTGTTCATCGTCCAAAATGCAATTTCTTACCGCCCGATACGTACTCACGATCCGCTGTCTCGCTTTGTCGACTTTTGCATTTTTACTTTTGAAAAATCCTACCTTTATCACAGAGTCCAGCCTTGCTATTCTCTTGGGGCAGGCAATGAGGGTGCCGGTTGTTCAGATCACACCCACTAACCCACTCCTTGGCGTTTTGGCGGTATTCGTGGCACTTACCGCTTTCAGTGATGCAGTCCCATTAATGGAAGAGAACACGTTGTATTTCGAAACAGCTGTGCCTGCTAGACTTGTGGTGTATTTCATTTTAGGCGGCGTATGCATGTTCTCCACCAACGGCTTGGTGGCAAACAACTTGGTCTTTACATACGCGTTCCTTGAAATCTGGCTTAACTTTTTAGCGTACAACAACTTGCGTGATGAAAAGTACTACCGTGCCAAACAGTACCTTGAAGACCATGGTGAGGAGCTTCGTGAGCATGAGGCTTCTCAGGTCGTGGCAGTGGAGTAGATGAAAGATTTCTTACGTTCAGTAATTGACAAAGGGATGAAATGTTTATTACATTCGTGGAGTGACCAGGGAGGGCGTGTGAAAATGGAAGAAGGAGCTCTGGCCGCAATTCATGCTCATTTACTATAACAAAGACACTGAAAAAGGCCGTGAAGTCATTGAGCATCCTTTTCTCACAGTTCAAAGCGCATAATCACCCAACTAAGACTCTCTTCGATCTCAAGCCAATCGGTAAAGCGAAGTTCCAACGCTTTCGTGTCTTGCTCCTCCTCAGCGTGGAACTGTGTGACTGTCATTTTCAACAACAAATTCACAAATATATCTGACGCCGAAATTTCTATCTTCACTTCAAGCCGAGATCCCGTGTTCTTTTTGATGGTTGCAGTGACCTCACTGAGTGGCTTCGTGACGGCTTTGGAGAAGGGGTTTTTGACCACTGCAGCCAGCTTAAGATTTAAAAACTTCTTTTCATCAATGTCGTAGTTGAACTTGCTTGTATCAAGCAGCCGGCACAAGCCATTCAACATGTGTTGTGCCTTTCTTACGTGAAGTTCATGGCGCATTAAGCCAATCAAGGGCCGTAGCATGAGTGGGTGGGAATTGCTCTGTTTCCATTTTGTGAAAGACGTCGGAACTCTCTGTCTAAGGTCTAGGTTGTACTGGTAGTAGCAGCACAACATGATTTTAAGGAAGCTCAAGATTGCCTGAGCCTTGTCGTTGTTCTTCGAAGACTCATCATTGACGTTTTGATAAACATTTTCAAGCTCGGCTTCGTTGTTTTCGTCGTAGGGAACTGCCTCGATTTCGATGATCTGGTCGTGGAGCTCGACAATCACCTTATTGGCGATAATGGTCACATGATAGTTGATCAAGAACTTAGCCTCGCGGATTAAATGGTAGAATAAGTCTTCCTCAAACAAAAAAAAACGTGCTCGTTTAATATCGTTCAACACCAGATACTCTCTAGTCTTCTTGATGGCTTCCTTGTCGAAGACAGACTGGCCAGTCAACATGAAGTCGTTATCGATCTTGCTCAATATTCTTACTCGAGTATATCGATCAATTCTTTGGCTCACCTTGTTGTTCCCCGCTGCAATTGGGTTGAAGCTAATTTCTCCACTCGTTTCATCCTTCCGTAGAACTGCCAATCCTTTATCGAAGTAGCTCGACCCAGAGTCCCCATAGCCGTATTTTACACCGATTGCCTTCAGATTTGTAAGCGGATCTTTTACTTTGAAAAGTACCTCGTCGTGGCTCAAGACTGTGTTTATCAGGTCCCAGTATTTCTTCTCGTGATTGACCTGCTCGCGCAATTGCAGCGCAGCCTCTTGAAATAGAGAGGTCACGCGGCCAAGTGCTTGGTGTTTCCAGCCCCGGCCAATTTTTTCCGCAGATTGTCGAGCGTGATCTCGAGGTAGTGGTTCATCCGCAGACTGTGTAAGGCGGTCAGATCCTAAAGACCCTAACGGGGCAATTTTAGTCAAATGAGGAGACATTGTAGCTTTTGCGACCGTTGGCTTCAGTGCAGACATTAGCAACGACACGAAATCAAGCGATAATGATACCTCGTTCATGGCCGAATTTATGTTTGTAAGAAGTTCTCCTTTTTGGCGCTGGAACGTCTGGTGAGCAGTTTCACCATTAGCTTCAAGATTGTCCTCAGCAACCTCAGTTTCTTCGTCCTCATTTTCCTCCTCAAAGTCGTCATCTTCGATCTCTTGTCTAAGCTGGTCTTCCGTGAGATTGATGAACGAGCTACGCTCGGCAAGGATCCGTGGTATTAACTCGGCAATAGAAAGATCATTCTCATCTCGGAGAAATAAATCATGGGAAGCTCCGTCCAAGTCTGAGGTCAATGTGAGCCTCTCGTTGTCGGTCATTCTGGATGCGCACTGCACAATATCGGGAGCTCAAAGTGAAAAACATTAGAGGGCCATGTAATTGGGATTGCAACGAAGGGAATAAGAGAAAAATCATAACTTACATAATTGGCAGGATTATTCCTATGAAAGGGGCTCGTTTCGTGGCTGTCTATCACGCTTCAATTCAGGTCTGAGGGAATGTGATGCTGAAGGTCGTCGCTGTGGAATAATTCGGCGAGACTGCTTTTGAACTGCATTTGTTCTGATCTCAAATCAAAATACACCCGTAGCTCATATGGGTGAGGCAAGGGCGCACAACTGCAGCGATCGTGGACAATGCATTCGTAACTCCTCAGTCATTACTCCATGAAGTCGTCAAGGTCACCCTCTTCAATGGCCTGCAACAAGCCCAACTCATCATCAAACGCATCCAAGTTAGTTCTCGCTAGTTCCATCTTCCCATCATCGGAAGGAAACCGCATTGACTTGACAGAATCAGTATACAACGACAAGCAAAAGCGAATACGATGGTCAAACTCTTCTTGAGGCAACTTCGTCGAATACACATCGACAACCTCCTTCGACTGCATGTAACCCTTTTCATGATTAACGCTGGCCTCGATGACTCCATCTCGGATGGACTTGGACACAATGTACTCGGCAGCCTCCTCAGAGTCAAGTCGCAATTTAATACAGATGTCTTTGAGCGAGATCTTTGAGTAACTCAAGGAGATTGTGCGGATGCCTGTCTTGATGACGTTTTGGCGCAAGCGTGACACAAGCGAGAGGTTGTTGTCTTTGATGAACACAGACTCGTATTTCGCCAAAACCTCGCTGAACACCTTCAAGTCACCCGACCGCACCGCCTTAGTGATTTGGTAGTAAGGCTCATAGCTCAAGCCGCCAGTTTTGAACACCTTCAACTCGGGGATGTCACCCATCAACAAGTCAATGAGAATGTTCAATTTCGTAGCCTCGCTAACAAACCCGCGTGCTAACGCCGTCTGAGGTGCCTTACGAAGCGCAGCAACTACGCACTCATGCGCTGTAGAGTAGTCCAACTGCACTGCATGGATACGAGACAAGTAGTAGTAATATCTTGCAGACAACGCATTGCTTGCAGAGGCAGGAAAGACCACCTTGTCACACAAGTTGAAAGCCTGGCTGATGTCGTGCGTGAGCAAGAAGTTCCGCATCAAAAGAGTTAAAACAGACGCCACAGTCTCGTCATCGTGACGCAACGATGCTGACCGCAACGCAGTCTGCAAAGCCGGGCGAACAGAAAGGAGATCCCCGCGTAATTCGTACACGCGTGCTATGTAGAACCATATCTTCGCCTGGATCAAGTCCAAAGTTCTTCTATTGTGGAATGCCAACAACGTTACAACGTGCTGATTGAATTCGTGCAACTTTTCAAGCTCGTGTTTGTCAAGCAAGTAGAGCTGTACAAGGAGGTGGATATAGACATCAACCTCGGGCAACAACTCGTCGGGTGACAGTGCGTGAGTTTCGCTGGATTCCTCTGTAGATGGCAACAACGCCAACAATCTGCTCTTACTGCTATTGCCGTTTGGGTAAGTTCTGCGGATAACCAATGCCAATGCATTGCCATCGTCGGCAATTTTGGGCCGCAACGACCCCAAGTCTCTGAACACCTTGGTAATGTATCTGTTGTCGAAGTTGGCAGCAGCCTTGTAGAGATGGCCGAAACCAAGCTCGATCTGTTCAGCAAGCGACAAGTCACGTGGTTTAGCGACCGTCTCTGGTGCCGATGCGTCCTTCATCTCGACGTCTACACTCATGGTTGGTGGATATTGGACTGAGTGAGATAGCTCGCCACCGTGTGCCGGACTACAGTAACGAGGGCCAGAATTCGACCCCAAACAATTTGAAGCCAGAAGAGGAGAATGCAAGAAAACCAGAGAGAAATTACGAATTTCTTTCTCCTTCGAATATGATGTAGTAGCCAGGGTAGAAACCTCAGATTTCACCGCTGTGGCTCATCGGCATCGTCCAACCGTGGCCCCAGCACAGTTAGTCCATCGTGTATCGAGAATGAATAATTCGTGAAGAAGGAATTAATCTTGGCGGCTGTTAGAAATCTCAGCACGTCAGTCCGGGTTTCCACCATCTTCCGTCAAATGCTCACACTATCGAGCGCACTTAATACCGAGAGCCCAGAAACCCCAAACTTGGCTATGATCGGTCTTGTCTGACCTTTAGGCAAATGCTTGATCCCTCCTATTTCGTCAATTGCCTCTATTCGTATAATTTTTCTCCTATTTTCCGCATCACCTGACCCCGCATTTCCACGGATACTATGGCGCTTTAAAGGCCGGATCTGCCACTTCCTTTCACAAAAAACACCGTCATGTCCTTGCCCGCCGCCACGCCAGCGCCCAAAACTCCTCAATTAACTCCGGTTTTCTTGATAAACCTCAAATTGGGTATTCCTCCCCAGTCCGTGTTCAATGCCCCAAAATCCAACAAAGCCTTGACATTGGCCACGGTGACCGAAGGAGAGATCACCACGGTTCCCAACAACCTTGGCTTGGAATTGAACGTCACCAGTATTTCTGGGTTTGACGATCTTTCGACAACCATCTCCGAAAATGTCAACGCGTTGGACTGCAAATTATACGGCAAAACTCCTGAAGGTTCCGGTGTCTACGTCACCTACAAAGGCGTGGTGCAATTGACTCAGGACTCTGTTGATGTTCTCACCAACAAGAGCCAGACCTCTAATTTCGATGACGTATATGTGACGAACAACCCCCAGTTTCAGTTTGACGACCTGGTGCCGGACAAGTACCGGTGGGTATTGAAGGAAAACCTTTTCGGCAAAGGCCGCTTCTTGCGGGCCGACGACGGGGCGCTCTGTGTCCAGTACTACGTTTACGTTGTGCGTTAAACATACAGGTGAATTCGGCAATGAGTAATAGTTTATCCGCGTGCTCACAGATGAACAATCGCAACAGAGGCGTTGGACTCGGCGAAATCAAGAAGCTCAAAATAGAGCGGCTCTTCCAGCACACTCACAAAAGAATGCCTCTTACATATCTGGCCATCGTAAAATACTTGTATCGACAACAGAGCTCGCAGCGAAACAATGATTTTCTTTCTTCTTACTCTAACAACAGCCGTTGGACTGATTCAGCGTCAATGACTGGCCACGCAAGTTGACATTAGACTTGGCGTTGTTGGCACCAGCACCGCCAGCGCCAGCATTGTTGGTCATTTGCGCCTTGATTTGGCGGGCCATGGTGTAAAAGGCCTGCTCGACGTTGGAGGATGACAATGCCGAGGTCTCCAAGAAGGGAATCTCGAGTGCCTCAGCAAACTCCTTCGCTGCCGTGTACTCCACCACCTTCTTGTCCGACAAGTCGGCCTTGTTTCCCACCAATAACTTCATCACCCCGCCGGTGGCGTAGCGGTCGATCTCCTGCAACCACTGCTTGACGTTGTTGAATGACTCCTGGTCCGTGACATCGTACACAATGATGATGCCATGAGCGCCTCTGTAGTACGAGGAAGTGATGGTTCTGAATCTCTCCTGGCCAGCGGTATCCCAAATCTGCAACTTGATTGTCTTGCCGTCAAGCTCTATGGTTCTGATTTTGAAGTCCACACCAATGGTCGAGATGTAGTCTTGTGTGTATGTGTTGTCGGCAAAACGTAACAACAAGCATGACTTGCCGACGCCTGAGTCGCCAATCAACAACAACTTGAACAAGTAGTCGTATTCGTTGTTCATGAGGTAATCTGCTTTTGTGTGTAAAAGATGACTAGGATTATGATTAAAACAAAATTGGCCCGCAGCGTGTTATAAAAGTCGTCTATCGCGGGTGGGTGGCGTTCACTTTGTAGATGGGGCAGTGGGTTTTGGGGAAACGGATGTCTACGTTTACGCACTAGGGATTTGGTGCGGGCACGCTCGAGATTGCGTTCCGCGAGACGATCGGGTAGGAATGCAAAGTCCGGGAATTCTCCGACTGCAGTAAAGGAGACTGCTGGCAAAGAGAAAAAAAAAAAAGACAGGAAAAAAAAAGCACCGTTAAATGATTTTGTTCTGCATTGTCTTAGATTAAACTGTTCTTACTCGATCTTCGAAATTTCCTTGGCTGCCGGCCGCGCCCTGTTGAACTTCTTTTTCGCAATCCGCAACATTCTAGAGAACCAGTAGAGGTTCAAAAAGTCGAGCGACAAATTGAGCCCGAGCACGACAATGGGGAATATTGGATGCACATGTTCTCTCACTTGCCACATGTCGTGCGCAAGTAGGCCCACCGCGTAGAACCCCCACACTATTCTCACCACAAAGAACGTAATCAACAACAACACGCCGTTGATGGCAATGACGCGATCGCTGACGTAGCCGGCAGGGAGACGCGAGGCAAACCAGTTGACGTTCACAAATGGCGTGCTGAGCTCAAACAACAAGAACGACAGCACCCAGGGCAAGCAAAATGGCCGGAAGCTGCACCCGAACACCGTCATGGCGGCAACAGCGTGAACGAGAAAGCCGGGGCCGAAAATGTCGTAGTGCTGCAAACACACAACCAAGTCCCAAAGAAAGTAGCCGACGCTGATTGCAGACACAAACCCAGTGTAGGGATTGTAGCCAAGAATCGACAAGTACGGGTCGACAAGCCGATTGCTAATGTGCTCGTGGTTCCAAGAAAAGATCAACGCTCCCACGGACACGAGGCACTGCACCATCGACACCACGTGGATGTCGAAATTGATTCTGGTTTTGCGGTCCAAATCTGTGTACGCCTTGCCCACCACGCGCTTGCTGGCCCAAGGTGAAACGAGCTGAATCACGGTGTAGAAGATGAGAGAAAGAATCACCTCGTGCCAGTGGGCGAGCCAATGCAGAGTCGGATGGTCAGGAAACGGGCGGAGAAACTCAAGGGGGTCTTTGGTGAACACAGGAAGGAATGTCATGAAGTTAGGGGAAAAGGTGAGGGAGTAGGCGGGGGTAAGACGGGTCCTGTACTATGAGCGACGGAGAGTGAAAAGCGAACGACTGCAAATCTCGGTGTGGGATAGCGGGGAGAGAGCAAGGCGATGATATTGCTAATTTTAGATGCTTGACAATGGGGGAGTTTTTAAATCATTTTCGACCGTTCTTGCCACCGATCTCGGTCTCGGATTTTTCACCCGCCGTATCTCTGCTTTGTTTGGCAGTTTGGCACCTGCGCGTGAAAAACCCAACGAAACCGCCTAGTCGAGGTTATCGGCGAATCGGTGCACCGACGTGTGGCCAAACCTAAGAAAATGATCCCGAATAATCAAGCCGTGATGTTCACGTCGTCTCATTGAAATATATTTTGGAACATTGCTAGTTTGTCTGAATTGCACCCGATGGCCTCAGGGCACGTGCCCAATTCCGAGAGCTCCGACAGGCTGGAAACTCGAAAAATGTCTATAGTGCCAATTCTCTCTGGCACCATTTCTGGACGCCCGGGGATTGCTCGAATCTCTGCCTTCTCAAACCTCGCCTCGTGTAGTCGTACCCATCCTCCATCTGTCCACTCTGCAGGCCAATTTTCACATTCTCACCAACCATGTCTTATCCCCTCGTGTGTCTCGGAAACCCCTTGTTGGACCTTCAGGTCGACGTCGACGAGTCGTACCTCGCCAAATACGACCTCAAAGCCGACGACGCCATTTTGGCCGAGGAGAAACACATGCCCATTTACGAGGAGGTGCTCAAGATTGATGGCCTCAAGTTGGTGGCCGGAGGTGCTGCCCAGAACGCGGCCCGCGGTGCCCAGTACATCTTGCCAGCCAAATCTGTCGTTTACTTTGGCTCGGTCGGCACTGATGTGTACCAAGAGAAGTTGAACAACGCCAATGCTCAGTATGGGTTGAGAACCGAGTACCAGATCCAGGAAACCACCGCCACAGGCAAGTGTGCCGCGCTCATCACCGGTAAGTCTAGATCGTTGGTCACGGACTTGGCTGCTGCCAATCTTTTCACCGCTTCCCACTTGCAGAAACCCGAAAACTGGGAGCTTGTTAACAACGCTTCCTACTTCTACATTGGCGGCTTCCACTTGACGGTGTCGCCTGAGGCTATCGAGTTGTTGGGCAAGCATGCTGCAGAGACCGACAAGACGTTTGTGTTGAACTTCTCGGCTCCTTTCATTGCTCAGTTTTTCAAAGACCCCTTGGACCGCCTGATTCCTTACTGCGACTACATCATCGCCAACGAGTCTGAGGCTGCTGCGTTTGCTGAGTCGCACGGTTACGACACTACGGATGTTGTGGAGATCGCCAAGCGTGTGGCCAAGTTGCCCAAGGCTAACGCTGCCAAGGACAGAACGGTGGTGTTCACCCAGGGCACTGAACCCACTGTCACCGTCACCTACAACTCCAAGAACGACACGTACGACGTGAAGGAGTACAAGGTGCGTGAATTGGCCACCGAAGATGTTGTAGACACTAACGGTGCCGGCGATGCGTTTGCCGGTGGCTTTTTGGCTGCTCTTGTTGAGAAGAAGTCGTTGGCTGACGCGGTGGACTTGGGCCAGTGGGCTGCCTCGATCTCCATCCAGGAAATCGGCCCCACCTTCCCTTTCCCCAAGAAGACCTACAACACCAAGTCGATCTAGACGTCTGAAAAAAGAGGAGGAGAGAAAAAGGACGGGATTTCCTTTTTTTTTTTCTTCGTTGTTTTCATTTTTTCTTTCGATACGGACAGACCCCATTCAACTGCATGTTATACGCTAAATTCAACAGTGCGCGCGCTATCTCATCGCATAAGTAAACCATCCATCTCAAACTTGTCTTCCTCTAAAGCATGGCCGTGTCTAAAGACCACTACTACAAGTTGGGGTCGGAGGTTCCTGCTGAGCGCATAGAAGGAGCCTCTCTGCTCATTTCCGAATTGGTCGCTGCCGATGACACTGCTGAGTGGGATTATGCTCTTGATAGACTTTTGAAGGGCTTGAGCACCACGAGACAATCGGCAAAGTACGGCTTTTCCACCGCTCTAGCCGAGGTTATGGCCGTTCTTGTCGAGAAGGCTGACTTCGATTTGACCACCTCGTCGGTGTTAGACAAGATCGTCGCTGCCAGTAAGGTGTCTGCCTCCATGAAGGGAAAGGAGGTTCGTGCGCTTTACTTTGGCCGACTTTTTGGATTTCAGGCTGTTGTTAACTCGGGAATTTTGCTGAAGGAAACGCTCACTCTGCCCGAAGACTTGAAAAAGTTCTGTTCGCTTGTGGTGGCTCTTCTGGGCACAAAGCTGTGGCTTAGAGAGTCCGCAATGTATACTCTCTGCCAGTGGGTGGCTGGTTTTACGAAGAACGATAATGTTGACGAAAGTTTGCTCGTGCTGTTGTTCCAGAACGTGGCCGACGAACAGTTGACTTTCACTACCGAGGGTGTTGCTCTTTACCTCACCATCCCGCCGCCACTAAGGACAAAAATTGTTTCGCAGCTCGAAGGTCCTAACCAGTGGAAAAACGGCAATCCCCTCGCCAGAGAGAATCTCGCCGTGCTAGCACGTGTGCTCAAAGATGCCGAGCACGTGAAAGCAGACGAAGACTGCGGCGATGACTCAAATACCCCAGCCAAGGGCGGCAAGAACAAAAACTCAAAGCAGAAATCTACGTGGTCACCGAAGCTTCCTTTTGTGTGGACGCTTTTAGCGGAGCACTTCTCTGTGCAAAAGGACTCCAACGATGACAACGAGACGGTTCATGACAAAAAAAGGAAAAAGCACTCGAGTGGCGCATCCAAGAAAATTAAATCAGATGGGTCTGCACTCCTGTTCCAAGAATTCTGGGAGTCAGTGGTTGACAAGGTTTTGTTTTCGGAGAAAGCTTCCAACGAGCGCAAGTTCTGGGGGTTCGAGGTACTTCTACTCTTCTTGCCCACTGTGTCTGAGCTGTCTCTTTCGTACTTGTTCTCGCAGAATGCAATTTCGGTGCTCACTGCTCTGATAAAGCAAGACAAGATGTTGAGCAAGGCTGCTTCTCGGGTGCTCGACAAGGTGACAACACTAGCGAATGAGGACATTTCGAAGGCTCCTGTCCTATTCAGAGCTGTGATTAATGTCCATTCGCCAACCTTGAATACTGCATTCTTCCAGCGCCTGAAGTTGGCCGACCAACTCATCTCTATTGTAACCAACAAAGAGAATGTCACTGATTCGCAAGCAAAGGCTCACACCCAAAAGATCTTAGCTGCACTTTTTGCTAAGTTTGAAATATCACTCTCTGCACAGGGCCCCGTTTCTGACGACAGAAACCTGAACGACGTCACCCTCCGTTGGGTTTTGGATAAGATCCTTCTTCTCGTGAGAAGCACCCGAAGATTTCACACCACGAAGTCGCTGGCTTACGATGAGATCTGCGAATTTATGGTCCTGAATACCTTTTTCATTCCGAAAGAGGGCGCAGGAGTGTCTTCCTGGGTTAGACTGGCCTTCCAGGAACGCTTGGGTTCGATTTTGTCTGAGCTCATGTCCAACACGAGAAAAGGTCATTCGTGGGCCCGGTACTGTGTCCGGCAAATCGCCGAACTCGAGAAAAATCCTAACCTTGAGTATGTCCTTGAATTGTCGGACGAACTTGCTGCCATCAAAGATCTGACGGTGGGAATGCTAGACACCATTAAAACGGCCATCACGAAGAACATCAAAGTCCAGCAGCAGCTAGCATTTGAGTTACTCTTCAGCATGGTGTTGATTCAGTTGTATATGGGCGAGAGCGAGGCTGCTGGAGTTTTGGAGGAGCTCACTGCAGTTTACGAAGACACTTTCTCCACTAACGACGACACTGAGGCACCTGTGGTGCTTACAGAAATCATATTATCTTTCGTTTCCAAAAAGTCTACTCTCCTTCGGAAGTTGGGAGTCATCGTTTGGGAGTCTATACTCTGTGTGCCGGGCGAGGACGGGGAGCTCATGGTGACCGAACAATGCTTCCAGCGGCTTTTTGCTATTCTAGAGTCGAAAGAAAACGAAGACGGCCAAAAGGCGTTATTTGAAGCCGACCAGGATATGGATGCTGCCGAAGATGACGACGAAGACGAAGACGAAGACGAAGACGGTGATTCTCAATCGGAAGCGGTCTCGGACCTGGAATCGGAATCCGAGGCCAACGAGACTGTCGACAAAGACACTTCCGTCAAGTTGGCGTCAGCTTTGGGCATAGCTCATGACGGTGAAGTCAAATACTCTGAAATTGATTCCTTCGACGACGATGAGGAGGACAACTACGAGTCGGAGTCGATGGACGACGAACAGATGATGGCCATAGACGATGAGCTCGCTCGTATATTCAAAGAAAGAAGAGACGCCATCACCGCCAACAATCTGAACAAGAAAAAAAACGATGCCACTGCCGCCAAAGAGCAGATGGTGATGTTCAAGAACAGAGTTCTTGATCTCGTGGAAGCGTTTTCCAAGGCGCAGCCTGGGTCGGTGCTCAACCTCCAATTCCTCAAGCCGATCGTTAACCTAATCAACTTGACCAACGAAAAGTCATTGGGCGTCAAAGCGCACCAGATACTCAAGACGAGAATCGCCAAGGTCAAGATTTACAAGCCAGAACAAGTGATCACTGAAGACATCAAAATCCAACTTTTTGAGCTCTTACAGTGGCTCCAACTACAGGCCGGCCGTTACTCTTCCAATTCAGCCCACATGGCTGCGTGCAGCCAAAGCAGCATTTTAGTAGCAAAGGCCTTGTGCGCACTGGACCTGGAGTACATTGAAAAGGTGATTGGCATCTACAGCCAGACGTTGCAGCAATGGGCCGTCAACCCTAAGAACCGCATCACAACCACGCTCTTTTTTGACTTCATCAACTGGCTCGGCACGAAAAGAAAAATATAGAGGTGCCAATAACGTGGCACTCCCTACGGTGCGTGCTGAGATGTGCGCGCGAGTCCGCGGTCCTGCGCAAATCCTGTCCTCCAATTACAGGCCGAAGCGCGAAAGCCGAAAATTCAACCTACTTCATCCTCCAACCATGTCTGCCTACAAACAAGCTGGAATCTCCCTTAACAGAGCCATGGCCATTGCTGCCAAGACCGTTAGAAACTCTTTGAAGGCCGATCTCAAGGTCGCTGCCGAGAAGAGAGGCATTACCGAGGTCAAGGTTGCCAAGTACGAGAACGGAAAGGCCACCGAACCCGTCGCCTTGGAGAAATAGAAAAATGCATACGAAGATTCAATGAATAAACCGAAAAGAGAAAGAAATCACTCTGAGCGAATATCTCTTTATTATTTACATGTCCGCACTTCCCTCCCACCCGATCATCGGCGCTGTCACATAATCTTCAGATGCTGCGTGGTCTCGTGCAACATCCTCGTCTTTTCGTCCTCAAGCTCCTTGCTGAACTGACTTACAAGCTCGGCACGGGCCTCGTAGGGCAATTCGTCCAAAAGCAACCGGATTTGGTGGACGTCGCTGCATTGGCGCTTCTCAATCTGCTCAGCAACGTGGTCTTGTCTCTCTTGCTCCTCAACCTCGTCCTCACTAATGGAATCTTCCTGCTCTTTGAACGTAGACTCATCAAGAAGTTTCGAAAGCTCAGAATCAGGGTCACTGAAAAGCTGGATGAAACGCCCCGACTCCACCACCTTACCGTGCTTCCCTAAAACAATTACGTTTTCAGACTTCGAGATGGTAGAAAGCCGGTGAGCAATGGCGATGATCGTCATCTTGCCCTCGGCGGCCAATTCCTTAAGAGTTTCGTTGATGAGCGCCTCCAGCTTGGAATCAAGTGCCGAGGTGGCCTCGTCAAGAATAAGAACACGGGGCTTTTTGATCAACGCCCGCGCGATGGCCACCCTTTGTTTCTGACCTCCAGAGAGCGATGCACCTCTCGACCCAATTATGGTGTCATATCCATCCGGGAAAGTCACAATAAAGTCATGACAGTTGGCCTGCTTAGCCACAGCAATGACGTCGTCCATCAGAAGATTCAGAATTTCCTGCGGTGTCAATCCGTAGACAATATTCTCAAGAATGGTTCCAGAGAGAAGCACCGGTTCTTGCTGGACGATTCCGATCACGTTTCTTCGAAGCTCCCGCACCTGGAAGTCGTTGATGTTTTTGCCACCAACCAAAATTGATCCGCTGTTCAAGTTGTATGATCTCATCAACAAAGTAGCTACCGTGGATTTTCCGGCACCGGAAGGTGCCACAAAACATGTGCTGGAACCGCTGGAAATCTTAAACGAGCATCCGTTAAAGATCAAGTCATTGGGCCGGGTTGGGTAGCTGAACACCACGTCGCGGAACTCAATTTCGTTTCCTAGTTGTTTTGGAAGTTTCTCTCCAACAACAGGAGGAACCTTATCCTTGTAATCGATGAGTTCGAAAAGTTTGAGTCCCGCTCCAGATCCCTTCATGAGCTCCATATATGTCGTGGTCAAGCTATACAACGCCAGATTAAATAGCTCGGAATACATGGTGAATGCGACGACATCACCGGTGGTCATCTGGCCGTTGATAATCAAGTACATGCCCAATGCAATACACGACAAGTATCCTGAATGGTATAAGGAATAAATAGAGACCGAGTAGTTCGATTGTGCAAGCGCTTCGCTTCTGGCCACGCCGATGACGGTACGAAGCTGGTTGGAATACTTGGTGAGCTCCTTTTGCTCACCAGTGAAAGCCTGCACCAATTTCACCGAGTTAAGAGTTTCCTCGCTGACTTTTGTGAGCCCTGCGGTTGCATTCTGCAATTTCGTCGACAAGCTACGGATTTTTTCTCCGTACCACACTGACCCGATTGTGATTGGCGGTGAAATCAACATCATCACTCCAAATAGAAGCGGATTGATTGAAAACATCATGTACGAGCTGATGATACCGAAAAGCACATTTTTGAGGCCATCGGGAAGGTTTCCTGTGATTGACCTCAGAACCACGTAGGCGTCGCTCAGAAGACGTGAAATAAGATCACCAGCTTTGTGTTTGTCGTTGTCAAAAAAGGCAGCATCGTGGCGAAGCAAGTTCTTCATGACACGGAGTCGAAGTCTTGCCACAAGTCTTTCTCCGAGAAGCTTCAACACCCAGATCCGGGCCCAGAAACATGCGGCGGAAACACACATAAACGGCACCATAACGCCAAAAACAGTAGAGTACTTGTACCCCCAAATGAGCAAGTCGCCATCCTCATCCACGATTTTTCCGTTGAAGGCGTCGATGGCAGAACCCACTAATTTCACGGACACGGTGGGGTATAAGACCGCAAACAAGATAAAGCCAAGAGCATATAGGAATAACTTCAAGTCCGGTCGTCCAAGTCGAAGAATTCTGCCGATCGTTTTGAGATTGCGCTTGAAGTTGAACTTGGCCAGTGATTCAATGCGCTGCTTCTCTTCTTCTCTCATTTGAGACTTCTTGAGAAGGGCCACCCTTAGATGTGCATTGACCGAATTGTCTTTTTCTAGTTGCTGGATCTCTCCTTGTGTATCTTTTTCGGTGGATGTGGCCAATCTGCGAATTGCTTGGAGCGTTGGTGTTCGACAATTCAGATGTAGTGGGACAGCTGAAAATCGCCCTGGCCATATTGATGGAGAGTTGAAGACCACCTGTCGAGTTCCGAGGGCCCGAAGCAGACTGCTGGGTATTCTGAGCCCTAAACGGAACATTAAGGTCTGGACAAGGTGGTGGTGGTGTGCGCTCGTCAGACTGCAGGACGCTGACATTGCTAACACAGATGACATTCAAAGATCTAGAGGATGGGTCGAAAAAAAGAAAGTCTCGCCTATTACGCTTCTTACTTTTGATTAAATTCGTAACAATGCTAAACTGCTCTGTCGGCAAAACTTTGGATCATGCCGACTTCTGACTCTTCGTACTCGCGCACCTCAACTGACCCATCGGCCTTCAAGAACGTGTTGGCTTGGATGAGTTGTTTGCGGGGCAACTTCTTGCCGAGAACTGTGTCTCTGAACTTGGCGTAGTCAGGAGTAACATCTGTGATGTCGTTATAAAATGCGATTCCCTCCTTGGCGTTGGCAGTGGTCTTGAATGTGTGCAAGTTGTTCAAGAACTCGCTCAAGGCTTCGACGGCGTGGGTGTTCAACTTGGACTCGTCGATTTCGATTTCCAAGTCCTCGAAGTCATCCCTCGATGTTTTCAATGACGCAACACCTGCCTTGTTCAAGCACTTGAAAATACCAAACCGTGCTTGCATGTGAGGCTGGCCCCACTTCATGGATTTTGGATCCCAGAATTCCAAACCAATGAGTCCAGCACGAGCCATCAACAACGTAGCAATGAGCTGAACGTCCTTCTGGCTTTCGGCATCATCGATGTTAAAGATAGGGAGCACTTCCTGAGGCTTCGACAAGATGAGGAAGAGCGCCACCAATTCGGCCCTACATTCCTCGAACGAACCAGCAGTAGCACCAAACAATGAGCCCCAGGTTTCGTTGGGGGCGAAGTAAGTTTTGATTTCGGGGTGTGCCTCTTTGTCAAAGTTGAAAACTCCAGGCGAAGTCTCCTGCAAAAGCTTTCCGGTACCATGGCCCAACAATTCGTGCAATCCAACCTGGACCTCAAAAGCATCATCTCTCCACTTACGGAACTTATCCTGCAACGACTTGTTGATGAAGGTGATGATCTCCTCCTTCTTGGGGTTTTTGGGGTTTGCGGACAACACGTTGCCCAACGAGACGTTTTTGAAGCCCACATTCAATCTGACGTCATCGTAATTGGGAATGTTAATTCCAGCAGGTACGCCAGAGCCAGCAAATGTCAAGACTTCCAAGGAGGTAAAGTCTGGAGGAGTGAACTTGTCCTTTTCAAGTAGTTTGTCCCAGGGCAAGTACTGGATCAAGCGCAGAGCGTTTTCCACAAGCACTCCGAACTTGGCTGTTCTGTCCTGGTTGACCATGGCAACCAAACCTTCCCACTCGCCTCTGACACCCGATGGATCTCTATATGTCTCAATGAACCCGATGTTGGACTCAACCGAGGGACCCAAATCCTTCACCCACTGGATTTGCGAGTCCTTGTGGGCGTTCATTGAGCCGGTGGCAAAGGATTCGGCATAAAACTCAATCATTTTTTTCTGGGTATCATTGGCCGCGTACTTTCCGGCCTCGGTCATTTCCTCCACAATACGAGCAAACTCTTTGGCGTGGTCACCAAACTTGATCAGCAAGGAGGCTCCGGTCGAGAGTTTGAAGGTGTCAGGATAATAGGAAGTGGCGTTTCCAGTTTTGGCACTGGCCACGAGCACCACAAACTCGTTGTTCGATTTCTTCACCACCCTGGTGTTCTCGGGCATGATAGAGCGTTCGGCCAAAGCAGCATTGATAAGCTCGATATCGGATTTCAAGATGTTTTTGCTTTCCGGGTAGTAAGCCGACAAGTGGCCCTCCTCTGGCCAGCCCAACAAGCCAACGGTGGTGTCGTACAACGCAGCCTCGATTGATGAATAGAGATCGGCAAGCTTGGAGTTACCGGCAGCGGCAATCTTGGCAAAATCCTGTGCCAGGATCTTGGGAACAAATTTCTTGTCGCCAAAAGACTTGTAGTTGCCCAAGTTGGACAAGAACTGAGATGCGTACTCCAAGTAGTGAGTGACGGCCTCTTTGGAAACAACCGCCTGCAATTTGTCGGCATACACATCGTTTGTGTTTGGCAGGCCCAAGGCTTCATGGAGGCCCAAAATCAAGTCGTAAATAGCCTCGCTTTCTGGCGAAACCGACCGTAAAACCGCCCGGGTTCCCCAGTGAGACGCTCTGGAAAGATGGTGAGCATACTTTTTCAGGCTTTCGGTAGGCAACTGCTCGAAATGAGTTTTAGCGGAAAGAACCACAATTGGGGCCTCCGAATCGGCAAGAAATGTTGACATGGCTATGGAAGATGCTTGTTCTGTGGCTGGAGTCTTGGTGCCACTCATTCAGCCTGTCTACTGTACAGGCTGTGCGGTTCGCCGCATTCTGGTAGGAGCCTTTCGGGTGCAAGGCATTGACTGCGAAAAAAATCTTGGGTGAAGCCGTGAAGTGGCTGCGCGGCAATTTGCGCGATTTCAGAGCGAATGCGCAGTCGGTGGATCTTTGCGGGTAACGTTCCGGCGAAGCCGTTGAGATTGGTACCAGGGATATCGAGGTGGGAAAAGAGCAAGTTGCGTGATTACGAGTGGGGCACAGATATTTGAGCATCCAGGAAAATAGTGTGTCAAAGTATTCAATTGCCAGAGCTGCCAGAAGACCGTGGTGATGCTGGCGCCGGTGATCTGTCCAGTTCTGGCGAAGAGAGGTAGTCGACTCGGATGATACTGGAATTGATGTTTAGTGCTGAGGGTGGGAGTAAGAGTTCGCCTATGAATATTTAGAGCATCAAAATAATGTAGAGCGTCAGAATAATTCTTTTCCCTTCGGTCCACCAGCCACACTCGGGGGTGTGGTCTTTATTCCATGAAACCTGTCCAGACTGCACACTGCGCCATGTCTAGAGAAGAAGCAGAATTGAAGAAAGAGAAATCACCAGCCCCTGCAGACGTTCCCGAGGACGACTACAACGAAGATGAAGATGAAGATTTTGACCCAACGCAACAAGCCGAAACCGAACGCCAGGCAAGCGACGTTTCAGACAACGAGCCCGAGCCTGACTATTCCAACATCACCACAGATGTAAGTCACATTCGAACGAGGACGCAGAAATACAAGGAGCAAGCTGAGGGCCCATCTAAAAGCGCGAATCCTTACAAAGGCATTGTGCGTGACCAGTCGCTGGCTATTCTGGTTGACTCCATCTTTGATGCTCTACAAAATGGAGACGGCGATGACTGGGCTAGCCAGATCAATAAAGATGGTCAGCCAGAGCCGGTCAGACAGGCAGCAAAAGATGAATCTGGGCCTCTGAAGGTCCTTATTGAAACCTCGTACACGTTTGCAGGCAAACTCGTGAAAGAAAGCAAGTTGGTGGATGCAGATTCTGCAGAAGCCAAGGCATACATGAACTCCACCACGGAAATCATGACAGGAGGGCAAGGCGCCAGTGATGGCCCCAGGAAAACGAGTGTTGAAGTCGTGAGGGAAGTTCAAGGCACCGGCGAAAAGAGGAACCTACGAATTAAACTCAAACGAGCTTCGTTGATTGACAAATTCCTAGCAGGAGACAAGAAAAGTAAGCTCACGACGCTAGAAAAGTCTCGTCTCGACTGGGCGACTTTCGTGGACAATTCAGACATCAAGGACGACTTGGCGTTGCACAACAGGGCTGGATACTTGGACAAGCAAGATTTCCTTGGGCGTATGGATGCCAAAAGAGACCATAATTATCAGAAAGCGAAAGAATTGGAGAGGCAGCGGCAATGGCAGATGCTGCAGCGTCAGAATTAAAAATATACAGGGTACGACTGTGCTTATCGGAACCTTGGAGAGAGGCCGCCAAGCGGGAATTATGCTAATTATAGAGAGGGGGAAATAAACACCATCCAAGCATTTTAGAATACGTTCTCGTCCGACTTCCCAGCCGATTGTTGTGGGTTAGTCGGCCGAGGTGTGCATACGAGAAAATTTTGACGTTCTCACCCATCCCCAACTGGACTCTCTACCTATTCTTGAGAATACCTCTCTAGAGCACGATTTTGCTAGATCCTTGATTGTCATCTACATCGCATTTTTTCACCTTTCACACTTTCTACCACCGTCAGTCCCCCCAAATCTTGCTATAATCATGTCCAATCTCTTGAAGCGGAAGAACGACGAAGTTGACGACGAGTCTGCCTCCGCGGACCAACTTAATAAAAGGGTGGCGTTGGATGCCGAGCAATTGGCATCTCTCGAGAAAATCGCCAAGGTAGTCCAGTCTGTTACTCCTGCTGCAGCCGCCGCAAAGCCTGCTTCTGATGGCGACGAACTCGAGACTAAAGATGAAAAGGCGCTGGACGAATCGAGATCGCCCGAAGAAGATGAAAACTCTGGGTCTACAGAACCCGCTCGTGCCACAACTCCGCCTGCGCGTGAGCCTCTTTCTGCGCCTGAACCTTCAGTTCCTGATTATGCTCCCAACTACGCTTCTGAACCTCCAATTCCCCAGCATTCGCCGGCTTTGCCTGAACCCGTCGGTCAGTATGCTCCTCAGCCTAGCTATGCTTCTCATTCTGACCCTTCCGTCTACTCCCAGCCCGCGTCTATGCATGCCGAGCGTGAGGAAATCAACCAGATTTCGATTCGTATGCTTGTGCCTGTGAAGGAGGCGGGTATCATTGTGGGCAAGAAGGGCGACACAATCTCTCACCTCCGTGAAAAGGCCAATGTTCGCATCAACATTAGCGACAATTTGAAGGATGTGCCAGATAGAATCGTCACTGTCAAGGGCACATCCGAGAACGTTGCACGTGCTTTCGGCCTCATCACCAGAATAATTTTGGAAGAGCCCGAAGATGAGCCCGCATCTCTGAACAGTAAGCAGTATCAACTCAAGATCTTGCTCCCGCATGCCATCATTGGTTACGTCATTGGCAAGGGCGGTTCTAAGTTCAGAGAGATCGAGGAAAGTTCGGCTGCGAAGCTCAAGGCCGAGCAACAACCTTTGCCGTATTCTACAGACCGTGTCCTCAACGTTGTGGGGGTCGCTGACGCCATTCACATCGCCCTCTACTACACATGCCAGGTCCTTCTCGAACACCAAGATGTCCTCAAAAAGCACAAGGTGGTCTACTTCACTCCCATAAGCCCTCATTCTCAAATGCCCCCCGCCGGGTCGCCGATGATGGACATGCCAATGCAACAACACTCAATGCCCTTCATGCACGGAGCACCACCGCCAATGCAGATGCCTGGAATGGCGCCTGGTTTGCCGCAGGTGTCAAAGCCGTATGACTTCAGAATGATGTTTCAACCATCCACAAGACCGCAATACCCTCCGAACCCACCCATGACGGCGCCACCGCCAATGCAAGTTCCTCAGCAAAATCTGTACACCGATGAGCATGGCAACACAATCGTGGGCGACGTCATCACACAGATGCCCGTGCCCGTAAGTGGCAACCCCGACAGATTCAGCCAGGATGTTTTCGTAGCCAATGTCAATATTGGCTCGGTGATTGGTCGAGGCGGAAACAACATCAAGGCCATCAGAGAAAACAGCGGATGCTCTTACGTGAAAATCGAGCCCGACCAGCACCAACTGATTTTGCTCGGTGGAGGCCGTGGCTTGACTAGCGTGAGAAAATTGACCCTCACTGGAACATATCAGTCGCTCCAGACTGCCGTCTACTTGATCAACCAGCGTATCATCTCTGACAAAGAGCGCAATGGAGTACAGTAGTTGGTCACTTTAGGTATCGGGAATCTATTAAAAGAAGAATGCAATGAACGTCTAGATGAATATGTGTGTAGCCAAAAGTGCCCCCAGCGTCAGAAATGTGGCACTCCAAGCGAAGTGAGGAGCATGGTGAATCCACCCAACAACCCTTCCCCAAGCACCAAGCCACTGCTGACGATGACTATCTTGACCTTCAGAGCCAGCGACTGTTTCTTGTTGCGCCGAATCCAAAGGTACGATACCAAACCCCCCATGAACCTCGCAAGAGTGAAGTTTGGAGTGTTGTACATGCCAATTCCTACTGCCACACCATTGGGCAAGTATACCAAGTATTTGTGAAACCTCGATTGCCGCAGCAATGTGTTTTTGATCACGGAGATCGCGCCGAATATTAGCCCGAAAGCCCAGCAAAATTCAAGCGCATGTGGAGGGAGTCCTTCACCCGTCACTAGTCTGGAGCAATCAATCCACACCACCGCAGTTGGTACGCGAAACATTGCGCTGGGAATTTCGTACACGGCGTTGTAAACCTTGTACATGACGCTGCTGAGAAACACCGAAAAGGCCGTGCCAATTAATTGCGCTGTGAATTGTGCTTTGGGTGAAGCTCCAATAAGATGGCCGGTCTTGAGGTCTTGCATCAAGTCACCTGCCTGCTGTGCTCCGGCTTCAGCAATTCCGCCAGCAACCAAGTTGATGAGCACTTTCGAAGGATGGTTGCTAGGAATGATAACCGCAAAAATAAGCTGAGAGAGCTTTCCAATGCCACTCACAGGGTTGAGGTCAGTCTCGCCAAGTGCCCGCACACCCAAAACAGAGAAGAAGAGGGCAAGAATGATAGCCACAGTAGTTGCGTAGACAGGAATGAGATGGCCAAACACGATTTTCATCGACGCTAGGCACACGACAGACGACACCACCACTCCAAATCCAGCAACCTTGTTGGACACCAAGTGAGATGCAGCAACGTCGACAAACGATTTTTGCTCGCAATCGTCGGATGAGCTGTTAATCAACGGTTGTGATTCGCTGCTCTTCTTCTCTGTTTCCTTTTGCCAAACCCCGAAAAGAAACCGCACCATCACCACGGCGAACGACACCACGGAATCTGCAATCATCACGCTCAAACTCAACCACAAGATCCAGCCCTGGCCGCCCTGAACCCAATCGTCTATAGGACCAGGAGCCCAGCCCATGTGTTTAGAGAATGGCGCCAAAATGCCCCACCCAAGAATTGCACCGAAAAGCATATACAGCACTGATGATAAGCCCATGATGATACCCTGGCCGATGTATGCCGGCGACGGCTGAAAATTCCACTGATACACTTGTGAAAGATGGCGGCCAAAAATAGGCAACACCTTGAGTGCCGGTACGAAGTATGAGACCAAGGTGTAGCCCGCCGAGATGATGAAAGTCACCACCAATGAGCGGATGTTGCTCCGATATATGCGGCTCTGGCAAGCACCCTGTGAATCGCTAGGTGCAATTACTCCACCGTGAATGGTTTGAATGCTTGCTGTGGGACGCTGGCCATCGGAAAGAGGCTGAGAAGCAGAGACCTCATCGTCGTAAAGCTCGGTGCCATGCAATACGGATATAAGCGTGGCAGTAGCCGATCCCGAAGGAAATGCAAGTTTTTCTTTGATAATGACCTGTTTGCGTAGCGGGATCGCAAAAAATACCCCAAAGAGGCCCAACCCCATCAGCCACACCACGAGATGGGTGAGGGAGAACACGATCTTGTGCCCGGTACCGGATTCGTCGGCACGGAGAAACTTCTCTATTGCCGGAACTATGCCCACGAGACCGTAGGCGAGTGGTCCCGTGCCAACAGCCACTGCCACACTTTGGATGTAGACATTTTCCACGTCCGAAAATGTCTGCAGTATAGGAAGAACCTTGAAAATTGTGTAACCGAGCAAAGCACTCGGGAGGGACATCATGGAAACCCACCCAGTCTGTAACCCGAACTGAAAATTAGATATGAGCACCACCGACCCGATGGCAAGACCTGCCAAAGTTGCTCTCATCGTAACCTGAGGCAAGGCGGGCTTTTCCCGCCAGGGCGGATTGAGCTTCGATAGGCTCATTGTTGATGAAGCTGGCAGCGCCATTATGTGTTTATAATAATTTATCGAGGGATTTTCTTGGGCTTTAAGAAGGAACAACCGGGTGTCAACGGTTGACAGTCCTGTAGATGGGACACTGGCTTACAAATCGCGGCGGGAATTTTTTGCCGAATCGGGAGAGGAATTAGGAACGCTCAGCATAAGGCATGCAAATATCTGCTGGATCTCGTTCAATGCGGCGTCCAAATCTGGTTTACGTAAATTTCGTTGAAGCTTGCAACTATGGGTGCTCTCTGAGCAGTCCCAGTACAGTGAGCGTATTCCCCGACTTCGTTCAGCGCAGCGACATGCACCTCTAAACCTCGAGTTTAGCCGCGGTTGACCATCGCTTTGATTTAGCACTGTCACGATCATAATGCTGTGATTGTCGAGCCTAATAGGAACTTGAACATACTCGTACACGCCATTGTGGTTCGCCGAACCATCGGCAATAATCGGAAAGATAGCCAACTCCAAACTCAGATAAGAGAATAGCACGATTGTAGCTCTTAGTAACAGCAATAGGAAATTAAAAGAGCCACTGAATTTTGCCAATGTGGTTCTTCAGTTCTCAACTTCCCAGAGTCACGACTTTCTCTCTCTCTTTCTCTCTCTCTCTCTCTCTCTCGCTAATCCTCGCCGCTAAGCAAATAGGTCAAGATATCACTGAGTGTAATGACACTCACCAATCTCACCTGCTCGTCCACCACAAACAATCTGTGCAACCTCGACTTGCGGATTGTGTCCATGATAGTACTCAACCGGTCATTCACAGTACAGGTGTGGACGCCCTCAAAATCTTCTGCTCGTCTTAAAAGCGCATCTCCGACACTTAAGTCCAAATCGGTGTACATTCCTCCCTTGACGAGACCCAAGACGTCAACTGCCTCGTATACGTTCATCAACCTGCCCTCCTCATTGACAATGGGGATCGATGAGACGGACTTGTGAGCCAAATTATGGATTACTTCAATTACCGGAGTTTCCATGGTGCATGTCGCGATGTCCTTCTCCTTGAGCAACGCGGGAATGTTCTTGATGGGTTTTAACAACATCTTCGTCTCCTTGCAGTTCAAAGCCACAAACTTCAAGATACGGTACTGTGTCAACACGGACACAACAATTTCTCTGTGTGTCTTCTCGTCCTCGTCAATCAAGGGAATTCTTCTAGCCTTCGACTCCAACATCTTGACGCACGCCTCGTACAACGACTTGAACGGATGGATGTAGACAGTCTCGATAGGTGTCACGCCAATATCCTTCTCAATATCCCGAAGCCCATCCAAAGTCAACTGATCCACGAGCTCAAACTTCTCGGGAAATTGGAAGTAGTACTGAATAACGTTGATGAAGTCACTGGAGGTGAGCAAGCCTGCAAATCTGGAGGTCTTGTTGTTCCACAAGGGTGCACTCACAATGTTGTTCTGAAGCAAGATATTCAAAGACTTCTTCACAAGAAGCGACGTGTCAAGCACAATCAACCGGTAACTCACCGGCAACACATCGTACGAAGTCTTGCTCTGAAGAAAGAGACGGATCGCTTTGAGCCCGATACGTTGGTCACGTTCAACCTGCTCGGCATTCAAGCTCTCGATATAATCGTTGGGCGACGTAGTCGATGACAGGACGGACACTTGGGCCATGATAGTAAAGTGGGGGTTGGATGTAGGTGTTCGCGCAGGAAAGACAGGACATGGGCGTAGAAGGAAGGTTGCGAGGGTAGGAAAAAGCACACGCAGTGAGAGAATTATCTATCGTACGATTATCATACTGGATTTCTTCCGTTCATGGGAATAGTCTATTAATACGTCGGCCTAGCGCTACTTGACTGGGTTTGGCCATTGAGCAAACGCACGCGAGTCTTGGTGCTCGAGATGTGAAAGTCGTGTCTAGAAAAACTCTGCATTTATGCCCACCGGCCAAGCAAAGCCATGAGCCCTGTTCCCAATACCATGATGAAATATGCGTACAACATGCGCTTGGTGCCGTTGGGGCCCTTGAACTCGGTTGAGAACAAGAACTCGTGCGCCATAAGCTCCACCAATCCGGTGTAGATCAAAATTCCGGAGGATATGGAGTCAAAAACTCCGTTAGTGATCAAAGCGGTGGCCGAGTTGGGAGGGTACGACTTTCTCACCCCAAGACCGATGGCAATGGCAACGGGAGTGGTAAATCCATAAGCCGCGGCCAAGAGCCAGGGCGTTGATTTCCTATCGCTAGGCCACACAGTAGACGCAATTCGGGTTCCAAGACCTAATCCCTCGAAGAGCTGGTGGAACACAATGACGACGTAAAGGGTCTTGAACTCCTCTCCAGAGACTGCTAGCGTCAATCCAACGAAAACCGAGTGGAACACCACACCAAACTCCAACACCAAGGTGGCAAGAATTTGCGCCGAGTATGTGCCCTCTGGAGCCTTCTCGTCGGTATCATTCATCTGCTCCAAGTCCTGGTGCACCTTTGCATGGGCAAAATGGTCTGGAATCTTCTTCTGCTGTTCTTCCTGCTCGTGATCATCCTCGGAGCAATCAGAGGTATTTTTGTTAACATAGAGAGAGGCATCTCCAAAATGCGAGTGAGTGTGGCCACCCTCCTCTTCTGCGGTTGCTTTGTCGATGAATCTGAATGCCATCAACTCAAAGAAGAAGAGCACAAACATTGTGACTAAGCAGATAGCAAATGCATAAGGGTACAACTGCCAGGCTGGTCCCAAACATTCGTCACTTAAGTTTTCGTTTGCTGGTTGCAACAAGTGTATAAAAGCAGTGGCCACGATAACTCCGGAGCCAAAGTACTTGACAAAGAAAAATGCCTGCCACGGCATCTTGACGAACGAGTATCTCGACGACAAAATGGGGAAGAAGGACCCGAAACTGGAGGTCACGAGTATGACGAACACCGCCGAGATACGAGCCCCCATTTGCCCGTTGTAGTCGTTACCGTTGTCACAGGTATCTCTTCTAACAAATTCAAGAGCACTGTTCATTATTTAATGTATATTCAACTTTTTGGATGATGAAATATGCGAGACTGGAATGGTAATCACGCCTGGAAGTCGGCGTTATATAGTAGAAAGAATGAACTAGGTATCGCCCGGGTGAATGACAATTTTCCGTTGGGGTTCTGCATTAACCACCAAGGTCAAAACGAGCGTGCGGCTCAGTAGTTCGTCGCCAATCTTGAGGTGCTCCGTGCCCCGATAATCCTTAGCGCCACCCTCGTTTTTAACGTTTGCACTCACTGTCCTTCATTCAAAATTTCTAGATTCCAATAGCATAATAAGTTTCTTTCCATTGTCTCCTGTTTCCGGGCCCTGACATGTCATCCCATCATCTGAAACCTGCACATAGTAGAAACACCCTTGTGGTGACAGCGCGCTCATCAGAACTTGCATACACTAAACCCGACATTCACCAGCCGAGCCCACGCCCAAGCGAGAAACGCCCAAAGGCAAGTGAAAGCTTCGAAAATTACGTACGATTGGTAGCTCGACATGCTGCCGTCGCCGATAATCAAAGACGCAACGTACATGCCCAACACCACCGTAAATGTCACCGTGAAGTAAAGAGTTCCGTAGTAGCGGCCAAACTGCAGAGCGGGGCAAATCTGGCCCAAGCAGGCTCCAATGAGGCTTACAAATGCCGCACTCAGACACCCAAAAAGGACGGCAAAAACGTAAAAAAGCGCCTTGTTATAGCGCGCAGGGAGTAGTATGCTGAACAAGAACACGCACAGGATGAACGTAGTAGCCAACATGACGTTAAATCGCCCGTATTTGTCGGCTAGGAGGCCAATGGTCAACCGAGCAAATATTCCGCTTATACTTGCAATGGTAATGAGCAAATATGCCCGAGACTCTGCAATCCCGCATGCCATGGCGTAGGATGCAAAATACGTCAAAACTGTCAAAGCGATAAGCTCAGAAAGCGAAACCGCCACAGCTAGAGAAACAAACTTCATGTCCAAAAAGATTTTCCAGTCCATCCGAGGCTCGGTTAGCTCGGTTTCTGGTTCTTCTTCTTCTTCTTCTTCTTGTTCCTCCCGATCTGATTTCGTCAGTTCCCTGTCTTTCATCATGGCAATCGACACCAAATACAACACCCCACACACGAGCAGAAGAGTCCGTATAGCCCATCGGTAACCAATAGTTGAGTAGAGTTTCTGTAACATTATAGCGAAAACTGAAGAGCCCACCAAGCCGCCGGTCGTGGCAACCGAACAAGCAAACGCTCGCTTGCGAAGAAACCAATGCGAAAGAACCCCGAGAAGCGGCACCATAGCAATAGAAATTCCCAATCCAGTAAGGAGGCTGAAAGATAGAATAAAGTGCCAGATTTTGGTCAGCTCTGCTGTAGCTATAAGCCCGCAGCAGGTGAGAATCATCGATCCTGCCATGGTTTTGTTGACGCCGTACTTGTCGTACAAATCCCCCGAAATCACGCCCATAATGAAAGTCACACCAACAAATAGAGAAAACACCCACGACACCGTAGATTGGCTAACATTTGCAAGCTGGTGTGTGGCTACATACGCTTCCAAGGCTCCCAATGAATTGGGAATGCCAAATACAGGAATAAGTCCGATGAACAGGCCAGCTAACGTCATGTAAGCATCCTTGCCTCCGTCCGGAAAATCTTCTGGCAGTTGCTCTTGCATATACATGCGATTGGCATCAATTCGAGCATGTCTATGGGTAAGTGTCTGGTCTTGCTCAAATTGAGTGGTTGATCGGACAAATTCAGGACTAGCACTATCAGCGGTATTTATGGAGTGCATAGATAAAGACCTCTGGGAGAAGGAAGGTCCGATTTGATTTGACATGGTTGCGGTTGTTTGTGAGTTTCAGCGAGCCCGAGATTATGATAAGAGGGTTGGTGACTCACAACGATAGGCGGCGTGCAGGGTGGTACTGAAGCTGATTTACTTTTATGGAATTCGATGGAACACTTGGGATATGGTGTTTATCAATTGATAACGATTGAGTGAGGGGAGGCGATTCGAGATGTTGGTGAACCAGTTGGTAGAGCCAGGTGCGGAAGACGAAGAATGTGGCCAGGTTTGGACCACAGAATCTCAAATTGCGAGTCTCAGGTACGTCAACATAGATTGAGAACACCGTCAGATTATGAGGTTAGCCCACTGTGTTTGCCTCGGTGAAGCTCGATTTTGGTGGGGTAAGTGGTACGGATGAGTGAACGGCAGAACTCCAGGATACAGGCTCAATTGCCACGACCTAGAGAGCAGAAAGACGATTATCTGCTTGAAGGAAATAAAAATTCTTATTCATGACCAGGCTGTCGTTTTGATATTTACAGGATGCCGGCAGGGTACTGCATCAACATGTCTGATACATATGGCGATCGTGTGGCGGCAGCCAAGAAACGATTCGAGGAGATAAAAGAAAGCAAGCTCGCCGAAATTGCGGGTGAAAAAATAAAGAACCTTGAAGAGCTTGTTGAGAAACTCCAAGCCACCATTCTCGAGCACCAGGAAACCATTGGGGCCAAGGAGGCCACCATTGACGAGAAAACGCGGCAATTGGAGGAGCAGCAACGACAGATTCTGGAGTTGACAAAGACAAACAGTGAATTGCAGTCCGATCTTCTGCAACAACTGGGGAAAGTCGCCTCGTTGGAAGCCCAGATTAAGAGCAACCAAGACACTTTGCCAAACGTGGAGGCATCATCTTATGGCGGGTTTACCGGACTCGCAGACACAGTCAGCGTCGAAATATCCAACCATGCTGATTCTAATAAACCCGCTGTCCTGGTGCAGTCACCTAGCGCGGCCAACCAATCTGTCGATATAGATCTTAGCGACGACGACTTTTTGGATAACGACGACTCCATCTCCGATCCACCCAAAGTGGACACGTCTGAGGTTGTCAGATTTGAGAATTCCACCGAAAGTGGTGACTTTGGAGAACGCATCGCCATATGGAAAACCTACAGGTTGGACATGACATCCTGGCAAAGCACGAACTCGTCGCCACAGATTGCCATGTGACGCGCTTGCCGACTGCCGGCGTGTGCCAGAAGCTTCTTTTCTTGCACTACTCTGCTCACCAGCATTCCACTATTTGATCTCCATTCCTGCTATATACATTATTTCACCCGGCACAACGCCATGCCCGACAAGTCCCTCTTCGCAGCCTCCTGAATCTCCACAATATCGTTGTTCTTGGTTCTCAAGAAAACACACTCAGCGGGCTGCATAGGCTTAATAAATCTTACGGGCAAACCCGACGCTAGCGCCTTGACTTCTGTGCTAGTGAGATTCACCTTTCTGCCTGGCTTGGAGATCAAGGAGAAATCTCTGATGACCGGCTGGTTGTTCCTGTATTTCAAGCCGAGCCACAAACGGCGAGTGGCGATGTTATCAGGTGTGACCTCCACGGCGACCTGGTCTGGGCCGGAGGTTGAGCCCTTTTGGACTGATGAGATGAAACCCTCTTTGTAGAGCCCGAGAGCAACTTGCAAGTGCAAGCGCGAGAAGGGTATGGAGGTGGTTCCTATGTGAACATTCGTGCAGTTTTTTATGTGGGCGCAGAGGTTGGCCAAATGCACTAGCGACATGATGTAGTTCTTCTTTATTCCAGGTCAAAGACAAAGTTTGTCAGTGCGCGTCACGTGATGCAGACATGGGCCTATGTGGGGTGTTTGGAGAGCGAAAAACGGCAAGCGCCGGTGTAAATCAGCCTAGCGATATAGTTCGCTGCTTTGGCTGGCATTTTTATCTTCAAATAGATCTCTTTTCTCGAGGTGGCGATCTTGGTTTGCCGGGCCCGTGTTGCACCATTCGCACCACTCTCCGCATAATTTCACCTTTCACTACAATGCTTGGACTCCGATGCCGACTACTCGGGTCTGTGCGCCCGGTCAGAGCCATGCCGTATTTCAAACTATCACGTTTGCCGTATCTGACGAGTTCAGAAGAGAAGAGGGCTCCAGAAAAGAAAATCCACACCAGACCTAAGAACACCACCTTGCCCGAGGATGGCCCCAAAATTCGGTATCTCGTTCTCATGATTTTGCTCTCATTTGGCGCTCTTCATGTGGTCGCTTCGCAAGTGGACAAGAAGGCTCCTCCCAAGAGAGACTTCACTGAGCGTGAATTTGAGCAGTATGAGAAAGACACCGGTCTCAAACGAAGACACAAGCTTGTGAGTTTCGAGAAAAATGACCAGTACGCCTTTTACGCTGTACCACATGTTCCAGGTGCCAACGCAATTGAGAAGCTTGCCAAATTGTTGCCTGCCAATCGTGAGTTGAAGGTTATCGACCCTGCAGAACTCATCACAAAGGAAGTCGAGGAAGAGAGAAAGTATGCGTTTTTGTTGCAGGAGATTCAGGCTCAAGGAAGATCCATGCCACGTGGTCTCGTGACCGCCCTTGTCAAGGAAGAAGTTCAGCTCTACATGAACACTACGCGCGGCCAGAACGATACCAACATCGTATTGGTAAATTACCCCAAATCTACAGAAGAGGCTATTGAATTTGAAAACGATATTGCCGATGTGAGAGCCTGTGTTACATTCAGTGCACACCCGGTTGAGGCTGCTGGGTCAAACGAAGAGAGCCGCCGCATTGCAAATGTTATGGGATACTTTGATACTGTTGACAAGGTCGTGGACGCTGACAAAGTGAAAGAAATTTGAGGCACTGATGCGGTGTCTCTAGCTTGTAAATAAACTCGAACCTGTGACGGTAACATTTGAGTACACTCTGCACTCATTAGCCCTTTGTAGATCTGTGACTCGGCATTTCATTTTTTGATAAGGCTCACTTTCCGTCTTATTGCGAACGATAGCTCGGTTCCCGTATTCTACCAGTTAGCTCCTGCAAATGTGAGTGATGAAAATGCACCCCAGAAGCCAGATTAAAGTTCATATCTTGCACAGTGTTCATTTGCTTAAGTCAATTCCAGATTTGAAACATATATGGTAGTCGCCAGAGTCAAAGGGTGCGTTTATCGCTAAGTGAGTGCCGTTTGCTGGAGAATTTGCGAAACAACACAACGCCAAAAGAGTAATTACAGCTTCTCGCAGAAAGCAGTCGCATTTCACTCGGCTGACAGAGACTTGGCCGCCGTCCCCAAAGACAACTTCAGGTCCACAACCTCGAACTCATCTGAAGAGACAATCAAACTCTTTGAGTCAGTTTCTTTGTCCAAAAGGGCCTCCCCAGTATCAAAAAACTCCTCCGGTGTCTTGAAATCTATACCAACGCCTCTAGCAAATTCAAGGTCGCAGTCCAGGTGATCGCCTGGTCTTCCAGCAGCGTCGCCCACAAAGAAACTGTTTTCGAAGTCAATGGCCATTTCAGGGCCAGCAGAACTCACAAGATATTTCTCGAGCTCTTTCCACATTCCCGTTTTGGGTTTTCTAACGTTCCTGTGCTCCTCCTCACTACTGCGATGATGAGTCTTTGATGACGGGAGGTTGCATGCTGCAAACACTAGCAAGGAGTGCCCAAACAGCAACTTTTCCATCATCTGACTTATCTTCGTTTTCAAGTTTAAATAAGATTTCGACTTTGACGCTGTTAGAGCAGTCACAGACACCGAACCCTGGTTGGTGAAAATGACCACGATGTAGCCCTCACGAGAAAGTTGCTCGAGCTTTGAAGGAACAGACTTAAACAACCAGCGCCAGTCACTTGGGCCATGGCCCCATTTGGAGCCCGATTTGCTTGTTATTAGCGTCAGATCCATGTCGAATGCCGCCACCTTGACCATCTCAGGAATCTTTAGCAGTTTGGGAAGATGTGTCACAAGATGTGAGCCATGAACCTTCCATGTGTAGCCATATTCAGCGTCAGTGTCTGTTTTTTTCCTCTCAGCCTTGGGTTTCTCGACTTTCGTGCCCAATAGCGTAGTTATATCTCGAGCCATATGTGCTCCTGCATGGATGCCAGCTCCAGGTTTCGATGTCCCAGAACAAGATCTCCGTTGATCAGTACGGGCGCAAAAAATGGGACGTGGAGGCGTACGAAAAGGAAGCCAAGCAAGGGAAAAAGGATCCATTGGCTGATCTGGCAGCTGCCCGTCGCGCTGCTGCCTCAGTGGAGGACTATGTGAGTCACCGAGCTGATCTACTACATCAGTCGGTGCTGTCTGTCCAGCAACACACGCTAGTGAGTGCCGAGCGCAGTCAGAGTAGTGTGAGAGGTAAAAGCAAAAGGTTCGGATTTTTCTGTCCCGTCTGCGACTTGTCCTTCCGAGATACTTTGGCGTTGGTGGACCACATCAACTCGCCACAGCACACCCAGAATGCACGCAAGCTTGCTGGAAAACATGAAGGCGCAGCCGTTGACTCCCTGGGATTTTCACATTCCTCGTTCGATGAAGTTTTGCTGACCATCGAGCGGTTGGTGAAACTGCTGCTCCAAACGCGGGCTAAAACTGCGCTGTTCCAGGAGAGAGTCCGAAAAAGAGAAGAATTTGAGAAACTGAGGGCAGAGAAGAGAAGGAACCGCAAGAAGCGTCGCCGGCTGGAGTCTGAGCTGGAGTCTGAGTTGCAGCTGGTTATGGGACTCAAGAGCTTTGGCAAGAAGAATTGATACATAGACGACAAGAATGCCACTCGCTAAAGCGCCACGAAATGCATGACATCCCCAATTTTGTATTCCCCATGTGTATTTCTGCTCCGTCTCTGGTGCCAGAACAATTTGTTCCTGCACACATATCCTCGCACTAACCAATGAAAATTATACATTGGCGCTTATACCACGAGAAACACCAGGCTCTGACCCACGGAACATCGCACGCTCTGTCCCAAATGGTCAAGTTCAACTTCTCGTTGCCCTTGGGTGCCCTTTTTAAGCACAAGGCTGCCAGATTCAACCCTCAGCTCGAGAAGGAAATCCGCACCAAGTTGGACTCATTACCCTCGGTGACCAAAATCTACTCCAACCCCGACGGCTCGCCTCGTGTTCCCTCGGATGACGAGTTCAGAACCATTGCCGACTTGCAGAACTTGTACTACCAGAGAAACTACTCCGAGTTGAACTTCATTCTTCCCAGAATTCCCAAGGAACAGATGGACTTGTTCCGCGACAACTCTCAGGACTTGAAGAACTTTCAGTTTGTGACCAAAGACTCTGGAAAGATCATCGACAAGATCCCTTACAAGGATGAGACCACCGGCGAGCTAAAATGGCGCGTAGTGCGTGAAACTGAGAACGCTGAGGGCTGGGAGATTCCTTACTACTACATTATCTTGCCCGTGTTTGTGTACTTGGCCTACTCCAAATACACCGCTCTGATGCGTAAGCGTGAGACTGAAGGTCCCGAATGGGCTGAAAAGGAATTGCGCTTGAGAGCCATGGAGGAGTACTTCCACGGTGACACCGCCAAGGCGAAGGAATTTTTGTCTAACGAGGGCAAATCCGAGAGGGAGCTCAGAGATAGAGACGACTTGGTGGTGGCTAGAATTTTGGCCGGAGAGTACGACAAGTTGGCCCAGTTGAAGAAGAAGGTGCCTGCCGACTTGATTCCCAAGCCGGAGGTCAACGACAAGCTCAACATCTGAGCCGACACTGCATAACGAATACAAGAAGATTGAGAGATGCGTAGGAAACTGACAGATGGGAGCAAACCCCGAGGAGGCTACGGCAGTCCCAGACTTTACAGTAGTGATTTATCCATGGGAGACATCATGAGTCCCGATATTCTTCGGAACACGAGAATGGATCGGAGAAGCGCCACCGTTCTACATGCCGTGCGAATTCCAGCTCACCGTTCTTTCCGTTTCAACCCACACCTGGCTGTGCTACGACAATTCTCCACACATGAAAGTGCAGGCTTCGATTCGTATATACATTTAATCCTTGATCTCTCCACACTCCTCAACAACAATAGCAGCCTTAGTTTGACCGCCCTGGGTGCCCTGAGCCTCAATAGCCTTCACGGTGTCCATTCCCTCAATAACCTCACCGAACACAACGTGGGCGCCATCCAACCAAGGACATGGCACAGTGGTGATGAAGAACTGAGAGCCGTTGGTGTTAGGACCAGCGTTGGCCATCGACAACAAACCTGGCTTGGTGTGCTTTTTGGAAAAGTTCTCGTCAGCAAACTTGTCTCCGTAAATGGACTTTCCTCCGTAACCCTGGCCCGTCTCGTAGTCGCCACCCTGCAACATGAACGAGGGAATCACACGGTGGAAAATCGACTTGGCGTAACCAAATCCTTTCTCGCCAGTGCAAAGTGCTCTAAAGTTCTCGGCGGTCTTGGGGACAACGTCGTCGTAAAGCTCGAACTTGATGGGGTTCTGCTTGACGCCACCAATAGAAGGCGTGATGAAGACTTTGGTGCCGAGGGCTTTGGCAGAGGATGAGAAGGTTCTGACAGTTCTGAACATGGGGTTGGTTTATTGGTGAAATTTCGCACTACGCAGGACAACTTCAAGGGAGGAGCGGAGAGTCGTCAAGTCGGCAATTGACGGCTCCGAGCGGGAGTATTCAAAGTTCGTCATGGTATTTTGATCCTATTTCTTCATTCAGAGTGAACTACATTTCTAAATACACTTCATTCGGATTCACTTGCGTCGATCCAGTACCCAACAACTTTTCCACCCTCCGTAGACACACCACGGTATACGCTAGAAATTCGATAAAAACCCGTGCATTCTCTCAGACAATGTTCAATAAAAACCCACTATTCGTCAGTACTTTTCCCATCCAGCTTCTCTCTTAGAAGCTCAACAAGTCAATCTCTCCAGACTGACTGGTCTGGGTGGGCTGGCTGGTCTGAGAAGGCTGGCTAGACTGCACTGGAGCCGTCGATGACGCCGATTTTGACACGGGAGTCGGCCTGGGTGCAGGAGTCGTCTTCGACTTGGCGGTGGAAAACAACGACGAAAATGCATCATTCTTCGCTGCGCCCGAGCCGGAAACCGTCCGCTGAGGCGCACTCGAACCGTTGAGACCACCATACTGCGCAGGGGCAGTGTAGGTGGGCATAGCCTGGAACTGCTGCGTGGCAGATGGCTGGGGCTGGTACGCCGACGTTTGAGGCTGTGAAATGTAGAGATTTGCCAAATTGTTCGACAAGTTGTTGGCAGCAGGCGCCAGCGGTGCGCTCTGGAAATCATCGAACTCGTCGTCGTCTGCACCGCCGGCGGTGGGTTTAGCTGGTGCCGCAGGTTGCAGAGAGCCGCCCAAGAGATCTCCAAGCAAATCTGGCGAAGGCTCCTTGGCTGTCTTCACCGGAGAGGAACCTGAATTGGCATGCACTTTGCTGGACGAAGTTGTGGGTTTCAGGTGCGAAGTGGAGGGCGTCTCCACGTCGTATTCTTCAAAGTTGTTGTCGTTTCCCGTGGCTCCATTGTCGTAGGCAGATGCCGTGTCATCATAGCGAGCACCAAACACTCCACCATCTCCGTAGACTCTGTTGTTGAAGTCTTCATCAGCACCAAAACCAGACGAACTCAGAGTGCCCAAGGAAGAAGCGCCGCCAAAAGCAGCAGAAGACACTCCCCCGAATTTCTTGGCGTTGGCACGTGCTTTCTTGCGTTCGCTACGGATCAAAGCGTCGTCATTCAACAACGCAATGAGGTTTTTCAGCCGGTTGCGCACGTTGATGCCCTGATCGCGGCCCTTGGAATCAATGTAGTGGAATGACTTCAACATCTGGATGAGCGAGAGATTGGCTCTTACGTCATCGATGATTCTCTCCGATCCATTTTTGATCAAGTAGTCCAACAACTGTAATGCCTTGTAAATTTGGCGCCACTCGTTGGCGGCTTTTTCGGTGAATCGGCGGAAAACAAAGCTGAGGATTTCCTCTCTTTCACGGTAGTTGTATGTTCCGGCTGCGATTTGAGCCATCAAAGTAGTGGGGGCTCCCCACGGCTCATTGTTAGTGGCCTCTCTGACTTTTGTTTCCATCTCGGACAAGTTCAAAGCAACTGAGGTTAGAACCGGATAAAAACGGATGTATCATGAACTATCTGGATTTCACATACCATTCTGCGCCTTTCGGACGTAGGCCTTGACATCGTATAGCGAGATGTTCTTCAGCACGTCCTTTAAGTAATCCATTGGGACTGGATATGCGTTGTCGAGGAGAGGTTGATGAAGTCACATGTGCAGGCCCGCTGGACCGCCTAGCCGGATGTTCGCTCGCGACACTACAGCGAGGAATCGGTCGAAAATATATCATTTCTCTTCTATTAGTAGTTAATTAGAGTTCCGGATTTCTCAGTCTCGAAACTCGAGCACCGGGTGGGCTACATCAACAACCTCACTTCGGCCATCTCTGTCGCGCACGGATTTGCGCCGTAAGCTTTTTGAGCTCTTCCAATTTGCTTTGATTGGACAGGCTGTTTCTTCCCGGTGAGCCGAACGGCGTGCTTTCCTCAAGGATGTTGCCGGCGGTAAATGAAGGCATGTTCCGTTGCAATGTAGTGTTGTTCCCTAGGAAGGACTGATTGAACAGTGCCATCGTCATGTTGGCAAGCGAATTGTCTCTGTATCTCATCATGGAATCGTCTAGTCTCTCAAGCAGGCTATTTGCATTCAAATGCCGAGTAAGGTAGTTGCGGGAATGACGATCGCGGCCCTTTTGAAGACATAGCTCTTCCTTCTTGCGAATTGCTTCTTCAGACTGCTCAACTGTCACTGTCTTTTCTTCAGTGGCCGGTGGCGCCTCGGCAGTTCTCATCCGACTAGCCAACCTGTTTCCACGAGCAGTGAGCTGAGCTGAGAACGCCTGGCCCATCCCCGAAAATGCGCTCTCCAAGTCCTTGGCAATATCTGCGTCACCCGCTGACATATCGAGTACATCGACATTCTGAATGGCATCAGTTTGCTCGAGCGCGTCGACTCCCAACAACTTCCTCAAGTGTAGCGACTGATCGACGCATCCCCACACCAAGCACAATATCTGAACTTTATACACACAACACCTGCTACAAATCTGGCAAATTTTTGCCAACACGTTTGCATCTCTAGCCAACTTGGCCTCGAAGGAAGGGTACTTTCCTTCATGGGTATCCAGAGTGAGTCCGCATTCGAAAACGAGAAAGGCGGTGTCCTGGATTGCCCTCGAACGCAAGGAGCTAGAGGACGGTAGAGTCTCAAAAGAGATCATCACATCATCAGCACTGACTTGCTTCACAAAGTGCAGGCGGTCTGCGCTAGATTCTAATGCAAATTTAGTATAGAGCCACTTCGAATAAGGCGAAGCCCAGTCCTCAACAAGAATGAGGAATTTAACGTCTTTTGCTAGCGGGCTCTTGGAAAGATCCGTTTTGCAGTCCGCAGTGAATTGTGTAAGTGGAAGCACGCTCCAGAGCCTCTTGAGCTGCTGCTGCTTGTTTCGTAGAGTTGCGTAAGTCTTTTCAGGACTTTCATATACAGCGCGTCTCTTGTTGCCAGCTTCTGGAGGGTGAACGGAATGCTTCCGCTTTATGGTTGGTTTTTGAAATGAAGTTGCCATCAATTCTTTTTCTTGCGACTCGGCCTCCTCTCGTTTCTGCCTGAGTATTTTAGCCACGGCGCAGAGCTTGTGAAAGTAGACTCGCCCAAGTTTTCTAGACCTGAACGCCTCAGCGGTAGCACTTGTTGCTTGCTCATAAACTATCTCGGTGATGAAAGCGTCAAAAATGTCGTGCTTCAAGCGATCGATTGCTTTCAACCGGGCATCCCGCCTTGTAACTTCGTGTTGAAGTTGTTGCACAGCCCTCAGAATCTCTTTATCGAGAATATCTGAGAGGCAGCTCTCAGCAATAGCTCTTGCCGCTGTTTCAAACTTGGGGTTTTCAGTGATAGATTGTTCAGGTTTTGCGCTAAAATTCAGAACTTGAGGAGGCATTTCGAATGCGACGTGTTTGGGTTTGGTTTCTTGAAGCTTGAATGAAGATATGTCTTTCGGTAGCGCAGGAATATGGCTGGTAGATTTGGTCAACGGTGTCGCCTGCAGCGAGATATTGGGTGTGGCAAAGGAAGTGCTCTGTGGAGGGGATGATGCTTTTCTTGCCACTTCAGCTTTCGGAATACTAGTCGAGAAGGATGGAATTTCCTCGACCTTCGAGGTGGTGAGGGTATTCTTCAGTTCAGGAGCAGACGGACCCGAATTACCAAACATAGTTCCTTCTGTCTGAGTGCTCGATTGTCCCAAGAATTGCGAGAGATTCATGGATCCTATAGCCTGTGAATTGGCACCACCTTGAGCAGATCTGGAGGGTCCACCAAATCCATTGGGTGCAGAATTTATAGGAAATTTCGAGTCAGGAGGTAAATGAGCTAGATTCTGCCCAAATCCGGGTTGCGCCGCTTGCTGACCAAAGCCTGTTTGTTGTCCTGAAGGCTGTCCGAATCCAAATCCCGATAATGCTGTCGGCACCCCGAATCCGAAAGTCAGGCCAGAAGCCTCCGCCGACACATTAGGTTTTATTTCGTCAAATATTTTATCGATTTTTTCTTTTTTTGTTTTCACAGGCTGCGCTCGCCTGGCCACAGCATGGAGAATGGTTTGCTCAAGCTTCGCAGGAAGGTTAAGCAGGTCGTTGGGACGTCCTGAATTCACAATATCACTATAAGACGCGTTCATAATCTTAGAATTAAGCCTCATTGATGTCGCCTGGGCGAGCTTTGGCTTGGCCAGCAATGAATTGAGCTTGTACTTAGATTCCAACTTCTCTTTGTTGAGAAGATCAATCAATATAGTATCTCCTTCCTGAATAGTGTCCACTTCGTAGTAACTGACAAATTTGAGTGTCTGCTCCATAGTGTCGAACCCCAACATCGACTGCAAGGATGTGGCAGGAATAGGTCTGCCCTTAGTGTGATAAGATCTGGATATCGCTTTCAATGCATAAAAGCGAATCTCATTGAAATGAATCTGAAGAAGGGACGCAAGAAGAAATGGCGTTTCGTCATTATACGTAAGGCGAAACACTTCCACAAAAATATTTAACGAGCCCACAACGTTAGTGTATCCTCTTTCAACGACGTTGTTCTGAGCCATTAACGTGCGAAAGCGAACTGCAAGTTGTACCAAAGGGTCATTAAAAACATTCTGGGGGAGTAACTGCAAATCTCGTTCCAACTCTGGATCTCTGAAGTGGCTTATGAGATGGTATGCGCGAAACTCGGCTTCATTAGGACACAGTCCGCCATGATTTCGTACATCGTCATAAATTTCCACTAGTGTCTGAAGCGCCTTGTTGAATTGTTCAAGCTCCTGCTGTTGTGAATACTCAACCTCACTGTTCGCCATAATCTGGAGTGAAAGTAAATGGATTCTCACAATACGCTCATTGCAATCGATCGCCTCCTTGCCAAAGTAGTTCTGATACGTAAAATCTTGTCGTATAGACCGCGTTCGATCCCATATAAATGAGTGTGCTTCCGGTAGTTGGGGAAGGATATTGTCCACGATGTAGTCAAGAGTCTGAACAAGAACAATTGGAGGGCGAACATCAGATGGCATTGGGGGAGGCTGGCCAGCAGCAGGTCTGGAGAAGGCTTTGACGGCTCTCGCTCGAGTTATCTTTCCGGAGGCAGTGTCTTTCTCTAGATTTTTCACGTTGTTTTCTAGAGCTCTCCGAACACGCTCAAAAGTTGGACACATGTCCATGCAGCTTCCCTGAAACATAATGGCATCGTTCAAATCTTTCGCGGTGTTTTCAGCATCCACAAGGCCCAAGTCTTCCATTTTCTTGCGCTCGACATCTCTCATTTTCTGGAATTCCTCGTATATTCCCAGGTAGTCGGCTCCATTATTATTAGCCTCTAATTGTAGCATCCTTGATTGATTTTCTTGGTCCCACTGATTTGACTGTAGTGGTGGCAACACCAAAAGCCTGGGTTGGTGGATGAGAAACCTGGGCATGGGCCGAGCAGAACGAGGACCACGCTTCAGGAATCCAAGGCTTGACGGATTTTCAAAAACGGATCCCGTGCCTTTGATTTCACTGGCGCTGTATTTCTGGAGTGGGGCATCCTCGCTGCTGGGTATTACTTTCATGGAGAAGTCCATAGGGTCGTTATCCTCTGCTTGTAGCGAGGGCCGACTTTCTTTCTTGGACAGTTTTTTGCCGTCACGGGGTTGCTTTCCTTTTTGGGCCGTGGCGTCAGTTCTTGACGTTATTCGCCGGCCCGACTGCTGATTCGGCCTGGGTTTGTTCTGCAGAGCATTGGATCGTTTCTTGGACCGTCGAGAATCCACTCCACCTTCTGCATGCTGCGCTCTGTCTGCAGAGTGTGAGACGGCCGTTGACATTGCACGTGCTGCTCTACTCTGGTCAAACGACAAGCTAGCCTGGGTATCTGAGTTTGGGTGCTGTCTGCAGGAAGGAAGGAACTACACCAGCCAAAATGTCAACAGAACAAAATCTACGAAAGTGGTGTTCATAGACATTGCCTACGTGAGCACGGAGAAGTACCTGCGCAATCAATTCGCGCCATTTTTGGTTATGTGATACACCATGAATCCTCCGATGAGCTCATCGCTGAGCATTGAGTCGGGCACCGGCTTGACGACAAACCCAGCTCTTATTACTTCCTCCAAAAATGCAGTTGTAACAAATTCTTCTCGTAGTTGTAGAGCAAACAACGCAATTGTTTCTTGTCCCATGAACAGGCTGAGGGCATCAACAAGCAGGGGCACCAAATTCTCGTTGTAGACGGTGTCGCATGAGAGTATGAAATCTGGCGATGCCTTTCCGGCAATTTCAGTATATGTATTCTTTCCAAGTTCAAGATGCTCCCACTCAAGCTCAATGAACTCGATCTGGCTCGATTCCGTAACTTTGTTGGCACCCAACGTGCTGCTCGTAAAGTGGTTAGAGACCACATTGTCAACAAAATTCCTCTTCATGAGTTTCAAGATATGTTTCTGATCGCTGGCCACAAACTTCGAAGCCATCGGCCCAATTGTAGACGGTAGAATAGCGCCGACTCCAGTTCCAAGCTCTAAAATCGCAGATCCAGGTACGAGCTTCCGAAACGGGCACTTCTCACCCGCCAATAGCCAGTCAGCAAAATGAGAGCAGACCTGCCAGCATACGAAACCCGTGGTTGATGATTCGGTGGCCGAACCGAGAGAACTCAACGATTGGGTGATGGAGAGATCAATTTGCGATCTGGGAAGTTCGATGGAAATGACATCCTTGGACTTGTTCACAAAACCCAAATTCTGCCGCGGAGGCTGTGGATGACTCAGGTGTATGCAGACAACGTGTTCGTAGACATCGTCCTCGCTAAGAGGTTCTACCCATTCCATCTGTTTGACTATTCGCACCCACTACCTACGCACCAGTACATCCTCGATGCCATTCCGCCAGTCAGCAACACCCAGTGGCAGAAAAAATTCAACTAATCCGTAAAGTCTATTTGCTAACTTCCCTAAACTAGATCAATCCACGGTGGTTCAAGATCTCCGCGATCAACACACCGGAACCAGCCGCACCAATGATGGTGTTATGAGACAACACCACCATCTTGAAGTCTAGCACGGGGTCAGCTCTCACTCTACCCACAGAAACACCGAATCCTGCATCTCTGTCCCTGTCGAGTCTAGGCTGGGGTCTGTCGGCCTCTTCCAACACATGGATGGTCTGCTTTGGTGCAGAATGACATCCCATTTTGTTGGCATCACACACGTAGTCACTCATGACCTTCTTAATCTCGTCCACCGATGGAGCGGGTCTGTTGGCAAATCTGAACGAAATGCACTCGGTATGTCCGTCGCTGACAGCGACTCTGTTGCACTGAGCACTCACTCTCATCTGGTCCTCGGGCAAAAGTTTGATCTCTTTGCCCAGCTCAGCGATGTCTCCCAAAATCTTTCTGGCCTCAGTTTCCATCTTCTCCTCCTCTCCGCTGATGAAGGGGATGATGTTGTCCAAGACATCAATACCAGGGACACCGGGAGAGAAACCAGCTCCGGAGATTGCCTGCAAAGTGGTTGCAGTCAATGCATCAATTGGTCCAAATGCCTGAACAAGAGGTTTAAGTGGAGCTACCAAACCTGCCGTGGAACAGTTGGAGATGCACACGATGAATCCGGGCTTCTTGTCCCCAGCATCCTTCACTTGTTTCTCGATGATGTCCAAATGTTCTGGGTTAACAATGGGGACCACCAAAGGAACATCGGAGCTGGTTCTGTAGTTTTTGGCGTTGGAAATAACCGCTTTGCCCGCATTCTTGAATGCCAACTCGACGTCTCCAGCAACGTCGGAGTCCAATCCTGAGAAGACAACATCACACTCGGCAAACTTGCCTTCAGGCTTGCACTCCAGAACCATGATCTTTTTAGCAGATTCAGGCAACAAGGCCGTCTGCTTCCAAGTCACAGCATCAGCATATTCCTTGCCAGCAGAACGAGCGGAGGCACCAAGAGCGTGGATTTCGAAATCAGGGTGTGAAGACAACAACAAGATAAAACGCTGGCCAACCGATCCGGTGGCACCAAGAACGCCTGCTTTTTTCACCATTGTGGTCTATAGTTACTTTTCAGGTAGGATGACTAGATTTTCGCACTGACTCATGTACCCTGCACCCCATCCAATACTAATGACTCCAGCGGAGTGAATACGTTTACCGAAGTGAGCGATGCGCATGTTATTCAATGAAACTTCTATACAAGTTTAGTTGGGCGTCTAGGCGTAAATCGGGTTTGACCGGATAAGAGATGGAAGCTTGCCGTTCACAGCTTTTCACGGTATTTTGCAGCCGAACTAGACCAGAAAGCGTTTGCCTGTGCAAGCCCGTCTAAATTGAGACAATTTGCAATGAGGTTGAATTTTTTCCTATCCCGTGTAGTATTTTGGGGAAGTTTCCTGGAATGTGTAGCACTTGCCCGCCTCTGATTGGTTTCTCGGGGAAAGGTACTGCTTTCCGTTGCACCAAAAATGAGACTCTGGAAAAATGCTGCCTCTGTCCTTTTGTCAAAGCATGCCTCTCCTTCCGCAAATTTCAGCATTTCGCCTTCCCGTTGTTCGTAGCTCGGCCATTCCTGCACGCGAGACGCGACGCCAACTCCACTGGTTCAAACTCCATCACCGTCCAACCATGGCAAACACAGATTTCGAGAAAATCTACCTCAACCGGTCCAGACTTAACGGTCGTATGCGTATAGCCGATTCTGGTCTCGGTTGGAAAGCTTCAGCCTCCAGTAGCGACAAGTCCAACGCTCCATTTTTGTTGCCATCTGAAGAGATTTTGGCCGCCGGGTGGTCGAGAGGATCCCGAGGCTACGAGTTAAGGGTTCAGACAAAAAACCATGGCGTGGTTCTGCTTGATGGGTTTGATGTTGAGGATTTCGCCAAAATGAAGCAAGAGTTGCAGAGGAACTTCCATCTTTCCCTTGAGCACAAGGACCACTCGCTTAGAGGCTGGAACTGGGGCAAAACAGACTTGGCAAGAAACGAATTGGTGTTTCAGGTCAACAACAAACCCTGCTTTGAGGCGCCGTACGCCGACATCACCAACTCCAACTTGACCGGAAAGAATGAAGTGGCCATTGAGTTCACCTTAAACAACGACGACAAAGCTGGTGATGAACTCGTGGAAATGAGATTCTACATTCCTGGAACTGTGGAGAACGAGACTTCGAAGACTGTGACTGCTGAAGATGGGTCTCAGAAGCAAGAAGAGGAAACCGAGGAACTCAGTGCCGCCGCGGTATTCTACGATCAGCTCAAAGACAAGGCCGACATTGGGCAGGTTGCTGGCGAGGCCATCATCTCGTTCAGCGACGTGCTCTTCTTGACCCCAAGAGGCCGCTACGATATCGACATGTACCCAACGTCATTGCGCTTGCGTGGAAAGACGTACGACTACAAAATCCAGTACAAGCAGATCGAGCGGGTCTTCTCTTTGCCTAAGCCTGACGATGTTCATCATCTTATTGTATTGCAGATTGATCCTCCCTTGCGCCAGGGTCAGACGAGGTATCCTTTCTTGGTGTTGCAATTCTCGCGTGAGGAAGAAACTGAATTGGAATTGAACTTGTCGGACGAAGTGTACGAGCTGACATACAAGGACCGGTTGAAGAAAAGCTACGACTCTAAAACGCAATTGGTCATGTCGCATTGCTTGAAAGGCTTGACCGAACGCAGGCTAATTGTTCCCCTGAACTTCCAGTCCAGATTTTTGCAGCCCGGGGTGGCCTGTTCCTTGAAGGCTTCTGAGGGTTACTTGTATCCGTTAGAGCGTTGCTTTTTGTTTGTCACCAAACCTACCGTATACATTCCCTTCTCCGAAGTCAGCAACGTGACAATGTCGCGTACGTCGACGGGATTATCTGCGTCCAGAACCTTCGACTTGGAAGTCAACTTGAAGGGCTCTGGAGCTGCTCACGTGTTCGCCAACATTGACAAAGAGGAGCAGGAGACCATCGAGAAGTACTGTCAGGAGAAGGGCTTGAGAGTGAAGAATGAAGAGAAAATTGCCAAGGCCATGTTGGCCAAGGCTATTAACGAAGATGATGACGATGATGATGATGCCGATGTCGACATGGGCAGTGCCGCGGAGGATGAAAGTGATGACGGTGACTTTGGCTCCGCCTCCGAGTCCGACGTTGCAGAGGAATTTGACTCCAATGCCTCTGCATCGGATTCTGATGCAGAAATGGCCGATGGCGACGAACAGCCGCCAAAGAAGAAGGTGAAGAACTAAGGGCAGGCGGGGAAATTCTCTTCGGTCGAGCATGGGATTCGGAGAACCGCTCAAGCAGACCCAATTTCACAATATCCACGGAATTCCCTTCTAAAATCGCGGGATCATGGCAAAATCATCAGAAGCACTGTTCTGTCAATCGTGCGTCAATACCGTAGAAGGAAATTCGCCTGAAAGTCGAAAATCGCGGCAGATGAGACCGGCCCTAAGAAAGGGGCTCGAAGTATCGATTGCCAGTTTTTGGGTGCAGCGCTGACGCGGGG